>OFHS01000132.1:26980-38619 GCA_900245855.1 Calvadosia cruxmelitensis | reverse complement strand
TCATTTTGGATTCCAGGACGAAGCGAAAAAATAACAAACAGTTGCATTGCGCTGTTTTATTGTACAATAATTACTACATTTGACAGATAATATAATGTCGCAAACATAAATAAAACTTGACTAATAAACACATACACGTACGATCATATTAACTTTCTAATCGTCTCAAAGCAAGCGTCATCTGAAATGCCATATGTAGCTTTACAGCACCGTAGTGTTCGCCTAATATAATGATATCACAGTGTATACAACTTAAAAAGCAAACTATGCAAGGCCTTACATTCTCATGGATGTATCTTGCACTAAGTAGGATGGCATTTGTGGTCTACACAGTGCAAAGTTTGTAGAACGTCAGGGGGATATGTGGCAATGTGCACTGGTCAAGTCGAGAAATAAAAAAATAAATTTGCAATAAATCGTAGCACGTTTCAACCCAATCTGATGTAAGTGAATGCGTTCTAATTTGCTACGTTGGAAAATCTAATACAACGTACTTGTGCAAAGTGACCAGCTGTCAGTCTGTCACTGTGTTAAGTGACCACCTTCTAATCGGTCCCTTGCATTGTAACAGAAGACAGATCTGACTGTATCTATACAGAAAGCACCAGGAACACAAGTAAGGTAATTATCATGCGCTATATATAAAACATGACACTGGGGTCTTGTGATGCAAAACAGATTATTTGGTAGCTGTTATCTGGATGTATGTTGAAACAAATACCACAAAAGTACATGACAGTCTGGATTAAATTTCATATTATCAGAGTGGTGGACGTCCGAGTCAAAGAGTGCTGTGGTTGGTGTGATCTGTCCATTTCATGTCGTAAGTGGATGACTTAACGGAGTCACGACATTATAAAATATTGTTGCATTTTCTTTGCAACAATGTGAGAAAACATAAGTTTGTTTTTATAAATGATTGATGGCTGTCAAAAGTTATTTCATGCACTGAGGACATAGTTGGGAAGCTTTTTAATATCATGATAAAGAAAATTGCCGTACGTGAATTGTCAAATACAGTGGCAGACCCGTTTGATATCGTTTTGCAAATGCGCGGTACAACAATCAATCTCACTATATAGAATGACAGTTTGAGTTGTTCAGTGCGGTTGAGGCAGTAGCAGCCTTTTGCATTATCAGCGTAAGCTGTATGCAACTGTGCCAGTGGAACGTACGCAAAGTCAACTAAAGACGAGTCAAGTCAAAAACAACAGATCGTGAATACCAGCAACACATTCAGCATTGCTTGGCAATAACAGTTAGCTTGCTGTAATTGTTTAGTTGAACATAGCTCTGTTGAAGAGATAACACAATCATGTAACAGTTGTGCAAGTGCAATTAGACACACTGGTGTCATACTTAGGGACTCTCGAACAAGTGAATCATGCAAAACTGCTGGCAGATTAGCTCATGTGCGACAGAGGTCATTTAAAACTTATCCAACTGTTTACGCCTCGGTGATCATTTTGAGTCAGTAACATGGATTTTGAAACGTTAATACTTGCAAGCCTTCTAAAAACAACACTAATAAAATGGAAAAGGCCACTTATCTGTTTATACTGTCAGTGTTTAAGAGCAACATGCAGTTAGACATGCTTAATCCAGATTAGTGCCTTGCGGCATTTATGGCATGTTAGTTGTTTAGTGTTAGTGCCGGGCTGGTGGGATACATCCTTGTTGTACATGTGAGTGAGTGCGTGTGTGAAGTTAGGTCTGTCCACATTCCTGTGCGAGCCAACTGGTGCTGTGGTATGGTCCAGCAGTGTGTCTTGTTCTTGCTGTATAATGTGCTGTTGTGACAGTTGCAGTTGGTTTCGCAGTAAACAGTACTCGGACGACGTTGTAATGAAGCACACTCTGTACTGTTGCGTCGACAGTTCCAGACACCTACCTGGTGCTAACATATAGACGATAAGAGTAGGAGCTCAGGGACATTCTGCAAAACAGCTTGGGTTGGTGTGGAATTGCAGCATCGAATGACGAAAGAAAGCAACTTATCATGTATTTCTTGGTCTCTTACGGGCACCTTCGTGTGATTTTGGTGGCTCTGCAGGGAGAACTTTTAGCTTTCTGCCCATGATGTCTTGAGAATGGAGTGCCTCTATTGCCGCATTTGCAGAATCTGCATTAGAGTATTTTGCATATCCAAAATTCTTACCCTTCAATATATAAACATCAATCAAATCTCCAAACCGAGAGAAGACATCTTTCAAGGCATGATCTGGAGGGGCATTCGGGTGGCAAACAATGAATAGTCTTTGGGCACATTCTGCTTTTGGGTCAGCTGGAGGTTGACTGGGAGGGAGAGCAGCTGTACAGTATGGAGCACTGTTGTTTTGGCCAAATCCATCTTCAAAACCTTGCATGCCCGTGTTTCCTGCACTTGAAGTTAGACCAGAGCTAGCTGGAGCAGCAACATCGTCATCTGGGGCATACTTTACAATTATTTTACTCCCAGGTGGATATTCGAACCCACTCAGCTTTTCTTTGGCATAAATCGCAGAGCCTACTGAGTTGTAGACTACACAGGCAACACCCTTTGATTCACCAGTCGAGAAGTTCTTCTTCAAGTCGCATAGCTCCATTCCTGGAATTAGGTCAAACAGTCTTGCGATTTGATCTTGGGTTACGTGAATGCTAAGAGAAACCTGGAGGCGATTACACACTCCACCACTTCCTCTGGATTCAGGAAATCCAACCTGTGATGAGGCATACATACTGGAGTTTGCGGCCGGTCCGTTGAAGGTGTCTGCATTCCCATAGCCACCAAAATCATGTGCAGGAGGGAAAGTGGATGGTGCACTTTGGTGGTACATTGACTCGGGGTGCCCACTCTCTCTTTTAATTTTAGCAGACTTTGGTTCTGCCATCACAGCCCTGTAGATCTTGTCACAGTTTTCCATTGCCGTTGCTGCACAAAATGGCCGATGAAATTTTACGTAGCCACAGCCTTTGCTTTCTCGTGTTTTCTTGTCCTTGACAACTTGCACATATTCAATATCACCAAACTCACTGAAGTATGCCTTCAACGAATCTTCAGATGCTGTCTTCGGCACGCATATGAACAATCTAGTCAAAGCGGATCGATCATCAAAATCGTCGGTCGATTTGGAGGATTTGGGTTGAGCTATGATAGCCTGGAGGATAAAACAGGAAAATGTTAACGATTAATAAAGTGGTTTATATCAATGATATTATAACCAACAAGGAAAAGTCAACGTATTTATAAGGAATCCCACAGTCAATGCATTGACACTGTGGCACACATGCATTCGCCATGACTACCATGAAAGCTGATACATTTGAAACAGCTGACCATACGCTGAAAAAAATGAGCTAGATGAGCAAACACAGCCGTTGTACTATTGTTGAACGAGCTAACGTGGCAGTAAGACACACAGGAGCTTGTTTGAGCAACAAGTAAACCATGCGTTAAACAGCGTGAACAAGTCAATGGCTGATCACTTGCCACCCGCAAAGCAATAACTAAGAAATTTGAAAGAGGGAGGGGAATTTCAAAATATTCGCGTGAGGCAGCGTCGAGAGCTTTTAATAATTCATGTTGGTAAAACAGAGGATTTCAAACTGTGTGAAGGAAAATGTCTACCCGCTATGAAATTGACTTGCTCGACATAAACACCCTGGCCATTTGCAGATAATGTCATTGTGTAGGTTACAAATGTGCTACTGAATGTTACAAGCACTTCAATGGCAATACAAAGAGATCTCAGCACTTACGGTCTGTCAGACAATGAATGTTGTGCTGGGGTCCTCGAGGGAAGGGCGGTGATAACATTTGGAACATGTTTTAATATCAAGCTATACTAAGATTACATCAGCTTCAACAAGGATAAAGATTGCCTCAGATATGATGTTTTCCTAAATAGCACACCTTGATAATCTTTGGATCATCTCCAATTGTTTTACCATCCATTTCCTCGACAGCTTTCGTTGCTTCCGACATCTTTGAAAATTTAACGTAAGCAACACCGCGGTTCTCTTTTGTCTGTTTGTCCTTGACAATCCAGACATCTTCAAGACAGCCAAACTTGTTGAATGCACTTTTTAAGTCGTCTGAGGAATGCGACTTGCTGCAAACCACAAAAACTCTCGAGAATGGGGGATGGTCGTGGTCAACTTGCGAGCCACTTTGAGATGCACGGCCGGCGTGATACGGCGGTGCTGTGGACCCAAAACCAAACGAAGCTTGCTGTTGATGCCCAGTAAACGGTGCTTGGTATGAGGACGACGAAGTCTCATGGCCGCCATAGTGAAGCTGTGAAGGGGCAGACGCCTGATAATACTGGTCGTAGCTTCCGTTCATCTCTGTAGTCAGCTTCTCAACATGTTCCGACAAAAACAAGATAGCACTCGTGAGAAATGAAAGCCGCGTGACACCACATGAGTAGCGAGAATAGAAGAAGACTGGGATCTAATCAGGGGACAGCTTACACTGACGTAAAACCACGTGCAAGCTAATTTAGTTATTGTTTATTAATATGATTGATTTAGAAACGTCTAAGATTTCTTATATATAGATTATTATTAAGATTATTATTTATCGAGGTTTAGCTGTTATTTCTTTCCTTGAAATCGAGCGCTATGCTCGGATAATTTGTGCTACGCTTTGCCCTGGATTGTTGGGTGCGCGAGCTCTGCCAAGAATAGAACAACAGTGCGCAGAGGACAATCCAACAGCGCGTCCATGCAAATGATGCAGATGGCTGCTGCCTTTGTGCCCGCTACAAACGGCACACGCTTGTGATGCTCAGGCTGTCGACTGCAACACTGTAACCAAGCCGTAAAACTTACCCAGCTGCAGTTTTGTTTCACTTATAATTGCTTTTATGTCCGGCCATGGTAAGAGCTATGGTTGGTGGCTGTTGCGTTTGTTTGGACGATAGAGGTTGGGATGAAAATCCGTTGGTTTATTGCGATGGACATGGATGCAGTGTCGCTGTCCATCAGGGTATGTTGTCACAAAAATACTTACCTTTTCTCAAGTTTTAATTTCTTTCTTTGTTGTCTAGAAGCGTTCGTCGAAATTGTACGGTGATGTGATTATTTCTCCAACTGAATTTGCTTGACTAATATCTCGATGTCGGCTAGACAATTTACAGCGATTTAATAGACCTCAGAGGCTAGGCCTTGGTCAACTGAACACAACTAAACATATATTTTGATTATGGAAATTCTTTCTTGGACTTAGACCTACCAAAGTGGGATATCTTTAATGTTTTGTATGGTGTTCCTGATCTGGCGATTGGTTTTTTAGTAGTGCTACAATTCCCTATGAGGAATTGCTTATTTGTTTGCTCTATTTTGGTTGTCTCGTGCTTGCTAAACAGTTTTAAAACTAAGTACTTCTATTTCAGCTTGTTATGGAATTGTTAAAGTCCCTCATGGTCCATGGTTTTGTTGCAAGTGTCAGTCGACAGAGAGGGTTGCACGTGTCGTAAGTATCCACTTTGCACCCTCAATAAAATTTTGTATGTCTTGGCCTACTTTAAAGTAAAAAATAGATTTAGTGACTAATTAGAGCAGAGTTTCCTTTAATGTAATTGACACGCCAGATTTGCACCAAAAGTTCTGCCAATGAATGCCTAAACACTTTTTTAAGGAAATACTGAATGGACCGACATAGGGAAATTAAGCAACCTTTACTAACTTTTAAGTGGAAAGCTTTGTTTTCGTGAATCCATGCCAGATTTATCTGGTATAGCACACACGTATTTCCAACCAGGAAGAGATTCGCCTAACTTGAAGTCTTTTCTCACTGTTCCTACATTTTTATCTGTGTTCTATCCTCATAGAGCTTTGGATTAATTATACCCTACAACAACAAACACTACATCATTACTGTTAACTAGTATCTTAGCATGTGTGATATTGTGGTTCGGTTGTCGTCAGCATGTTGTTGAACAAATGAGTCCAAATCGTCAACACAAATCTAAATTTATAGAGCCTTTTGAACAACGCATATGTGTGGTCATAAACATGCAACAGAAAGACTGCGATTGCAATGTCTTTGTTTGGTAAATCTGCTCTAGCTCTTGGGCTAAATGATTCGGTGAACAACTTCAGTAATAGTTTGCAATCAAAACAAGTTATCAAAGTTTCATCATGACGTGCTGTCACCTTCTACTAAATCAGAGTATTACTCCAAGTGTGTTGGCAATAAAAAAGCAAGTTTTCACAAAACACCTGCCAGAATTGAATAATAGAGACATTACCATCTAATTCAACTCAAGTCTCCTGTGCATGAACAAGTTATTGCAAAGGGTTAATCGCTAAGGCAGCACTTCTTTGCTGTGTGCTTTCAGCTATCTTTGAAGTTTAAATTGATAAACAGCACAGTTTTGCTTACTTGCTGAGGCAGCTCTGATAAACATTTCGGTCCAGATCTTACACGGCTTCGACTACCGTTGCTTTGATTTCCCTATGGCAGCATAATTTCCATCCAGTAACTTTTTTCTGCTTTTACAAGAAACCACATTCCATGCCAAAACACAGCAAGGCGTCGTGTCTATAGCTTGCCCTGCAAGAGAACTCACAATTTTTGAGTACTAGGTTCCCGAAGGACGCTGGTCAATATAGCCCTTCCTTTTAACTACCCCATTGTCTTGATTGAAGAATGAGACGTCTGTTGAAGACCAATTTGTAGTTGGTGAATAAATAACTTTAAAAATCTTAATTTGCAAATAGGCTATCACTTACCATTAATTTTGTTGCAGAAGTGTGAATTGTGTCCGTTGAAAGATGGTGCACTGAAAAGGACAGACAGTGGTGGTAAGTAGGCCAAATGGTTGTTAGCCGTTGTCTGATTGAGAAATGGGGTTTGCCATGGCAGTAGAAATAGAAAATAGCAACTTATTACTGTGTTGACGCGGGTATTTGTACTTTTCTACTAGGATGGGCTCACGTCGTATGCGCATTGTATATCCCAGAAGTGAAATTTGGCAATGTGGCTACCATGCAGCCTATCATTCTTTCGTCGGTGCCACACGAAAGATATGCCAAGGTACCTAAAATGTCTACACATGTGAGAGTTTGTAATTTTTGTTGCTTTGTGTGTGTAGAGGGAAGTGGAGTGAGTTGGAGCACTTTTTGGATTTTCAGTTATAACTTGCGTTTACATCGCGTAATCAAACTGCTACTGGTATGAATATATAGCTGATTACTTCGGTATAAAAAGTAATTGTCTTCATTTATCAATGTTGACATTTTAACGATTGGTGTATGTTTATAATGTATTGTAAATTGCAGATCGTGTTGGTAAAAACAACACAGCAATTTGCGGAGATAAGATGACGGTAATTGTTTAGCCGACGGTCAACTGTTAAAATATATATTTCATTAATAATTCAAATAATAATATGTGTGTGGTAAATGTAAAGCCGCCCAGGATGCATTAAAATCCATTCTGCCAGTTAGGCAGCGCAGTACAATCAATGCCGCATAACATAATTATCAAGTCATATAAAACGAACATGTTTCATAACTCGAGCAGAACATAACAATGCTGTCAATTAAAAGCTTGACCTCTACTTTGTCATTGTGAGACAATTTGACAAACCATGGTGAAACGGTACAACAATGTTCAATTTGATTTAGCATGCCACAAGCTACAAATTGCTTTGTTGTCCATCTTTTTCAGACTTGCTACATTTGCGAAGAGCATGGTCGAGAGAGCAAAACTGCGTCAGGAGCTTGTATGGCATGCAACAAACCAGGATGCCGTCACGCTTTTCATGTCACCTGGTGAGATACCAGCTGGTACTTTCAGTAGATACTAAATTACTAATCCCCTCTGTCCCAACTCATTCGCATCTCTGTTCACCCTGCTCTTCCTTGACACTTCATTGCTTGTAAAGTGAAGCCTGTTGATAATGGTCACCTTTGGAACCTGAAGAAAAATGACCTTTATAGACAGGTGACCTTTCTGTCCAGGTTGGTTGCTATAGAAATTGTCATGTTAGGGTTATGAAGAGTGGCCTTTGTACACAGGTGGCTGCTCTCTAGAGGCAACCGCTAATACAGGTTTGACTGTAGGCCTACAATGGTGTTTACTTTTACACAAACCAAGAGTGTTTTTGGTCCTGTGGCTTTGGCATTCAATTCAATTATGATATATACTATGTAGTGTATGCGTTGCATTTCCTCGCTTTCCCGTACCCTCGTTTCCATGTCACGACGAATGGACACCAATCTCACATGCATGGAAGATACACTGAATGAACATGGTTTTGTTTTACGAAGTTTTCTCTTTTTCCTTTAACCTTGTGATCTAATTTGTATGCTGCATGTGATTCGTTATAATTAGTTTTTTCTTCTGTAAGCAATTCATTTAAATCAAACTTGTAATTATTCGTATTAATTTGCTGGTCTGTGAGAGTTCCTGTTGGGCACAGTGAAACCTGTCTATAACGGTCACCTTTGGGACCTGAGAAAAATGATCTTTATAGACAGGTGGCCTTTCTGTCCAGGTTGGTTTTTATAGAAAATGTCATTTTAGGATTATGAAGTCGCCTTTATACACAGGTGGCTGGTCTATAGAGGTGCCGCTAATACAGGTTTGACTGTATCTTGAAATAGATCCCATGATGTTAATGACAGCAGCACAACTTGTCTTGTGATTTACTCGATAGTATAATACCATGGTATAGTGAAACCTGTCTATAAAGGTCACCTTTGGGATGCGAGGAAAATGACCTTTATAGACAGGTGGCCTTTCTGTTCATGTTGATTTCTATAGAAAGTGTCATTTTGGGATTATGGAGAGTAACCTTTATACACAGGTGGCTGCTCTATAGAGGTGGCCGCTAACACAGGTTTGACTGTATGCTACAAAGTAAATTAAATGGCACCATTCCAAGAAATTCTTATCAGTGCTTAAATTGTGGTACCGTATATCAGATTTGCAGTGGTATTCAGTTGAGTACATTGCTAATTGATTAAGCTGTGAATGGTAGAATAATGTTTTGACTTGGTGTTCCTTTCCATTCAACAGTGCCCAATCAAAGCGTCTGTTGTGCGAGGAAGGTGGTAACAACGGAAATGTGCAATATGTTGGCTACTGTCAGTTTCATTGGGGAAAGAAGGTATGAAATACAATTATGTAATTGTTCATATCAGTAATAGAGTAACAGCAGTCATCCGCCACCTTGAAAGAATATTGGTCATGGACATGTATTTTGAAAAAAATGAAAAACAATAGACGGATAGAAGGCGTTGGATAAACGCACTTACACCAAACGGTTTACAGAAGTGCATACAAAGTTGACTATATTTTATTTATTGCTTAAATGTTTGATAATGTTGAGTTTGAACTGCTCGGATGAAATAGCACAAATGATGTCCTCAGGCAAATCGTTCCAGATTCTTATGGCACGATTGAAAAAAGAATGTTGTCGACAGTTAGTTGATGCATTGTCAACGTGAAATCGTCTACTATTCCCCCGAGTGTCATCTCTTGTCAGTATAGATATCAGTTTTTCTGTAGCAGTTAATGACGTTGTTGGTAAACGGTTCTGTGTCGGTGCAGTAGACCAGCTTTGCGTTTAGCTTGTTTGTGATACATGGTGGGCACACTCATTAAAGTTATTTTCTTCAAAGAAATATTCATCATTTTGTGTATATTAAATTTAACATCCAAGCAAAAGCAATGATATCAGGGGAATCTTTCCTGTTTAATTTATCAAGTTAATATACTCTGTCTTGTTTGTTGGGTTTCAGAATAAACCGGGTGTTGAAGATCAAAAATCGGAACAAGGCAAAGAGAAAGATAAAAAGCAGCGCGTTCGCCAGGATAGCATATCTAGCACAAGCTCTGACCAGAACAATACTGGTCATCCACTAGATCAAGCAGCTGCGATAATTAAACGAGGAAAGAAAGCCATCACGCCCGGTAAACTGACTTCGGATAACTCAAGTAAAATAGAAGAAAGTGGCCCAACACCATGGCAACTTCATACGTCGCCAGCGCAAGATTCTCCACAGTTGGCTAAGAATGTGATGCTGCCTGCCGCTATGGCTTTACAGGATGTCGCTGCATCCTCCCTCGTTGGAAACGGCATGCCGCAACACAATTCTCCTTACTATCCGGTCAGTCATTCCCATTTCACTATGGACGATCTGCTCAAGAACAATCCCACGTCTGCTTTAAGTAGATCATTACCCAATGGAACAGCCACGGCTGGCAGCTCGGCAGATGACTTCATCCCGTCACACACCAGCAAGGGCATAGCACCATCAGGAAGTGGCACCAAGAAGAGACGTGTGATGCCTGCTAAAGCAGCAGACGGACAGAAATCCAAGAAACCAAAGACTGTCAACACTAATCAAAGCACAAAAGGGAACCAAGTAAAAAAGGTGAAGAAAAAGGCATTGAAACTGCAACAGAATGCCGGGGGATCCCTTCATCCGTCAACCGCTTCAGGCAGCAAAGAATCCATGTGTAACAACATAGAGAGCAACAGCTTCATCAAGCCATCTATGTGGAATTTACTGGAGAACGGAGACACCACCAGCAATATGGCAGCTAATGGGTAAGTTGAGATGTACAGGCATTTTAACAAGTGTTCGGTCTCTTACATTAATCGCTTTTATAGGAAGAATATATTTCTCACATCTTCAGATTCTACTAATAATTGTATTATTTTATATTTTATTTTGAACGTTTTTTCAATATTTACTGAATTGGTTGTTTGGAGATAAAGTGACGCAAAAAAACAGAACAACTAAATGTTCCCACTTTGCTGCGTGCATCTGCTATTCGCTGAGTTGCACTTCAGTAAATAAGATCAACTTTTGAAGGGGCAAGTCTGTTTTTATTAACTTCAATGTAGCCAGCGTGCAGAAAAACTATATTTTGGGTATAATAGTATGTCTGCCCAGTTTGGCAAGCTTCCTTGTTCGTGTACTACCAGCTTCAATAGTGTGCTGTGATTAGTTAGTTTGAATTTATTATTGTTTGAAAAGAACCTTTGTTGATATGGAGACAGGATGGAAATCACAGTGCGTACTTTATTCAACAGTGTTCAAACTTGAAAATCCAACACCTTGTTTGCTACTTCTGCAGGCAGATCACGCCAGGCAACGTCTTCCACTGTATGGAGTACTAGTTAGGCAGCTGATGAAGTGTTGCTAGGCATCAGCTATTCTAATGGGGCAGCATGATCAGCCAATCACGGCACATTACTTTGGAGCTGGTAGTAGACGAACAAAGAAGCTTGCACTTAGTTACACAACTGGGCAGATGTACTATTTCACTGAAAAAGTAGTTTGTCTGCATTCAAGCTACTTCATTGCTGCTTCAAGTAAGATTTCGATAATGAGACTGTCTTTTAAAGTTTCCCTGACATTCCTGTTTTTCTAGGAAAATTGTACCCGAATCATTCCAAGAATTGCTGGAATTCCAATGGAATGAAGGGACACAGTTCCTTATGCAACGAGCGTTGAATTTTGATGGTAAGCTCAGGGCCGTTTCAACCAGTAGGCACTCAAAGCACATGCTTTAGGCCCTCAGTGTGGATAGGCCCTTCTCAATGTCAGTTGAAAACTCAAATAACAGTATGTTGAGATCTAGTGCAATGTGCAATCAACTGCAGAGTGCTACTCAGTTTATTTCTCTACTTTAC
>OFHS01000132.1:0-26929 GCA_900245855.1 Calvadosia cruxmelitensis | reverse complement strand
TTAGGCCCTCTTACTGCTTAAAACGGCACCGGGTAAGCTCAATGTTTCAGGAGTTGGAACTGAAGTGGTCTGTATGTCGGTACAGTTGTATAGGTGTTGTGGCTTGCTACAATTAACCTTGAAGTCATTTTTATTGTCCCTCAGTAGCTACTGTAAAGTTCTTCCCCATAGATAAGTTACGTGGCATTGTGCTTGGTTTGGTGAGAGCTGTTTACTTGCAGATGGCTGCAGAGATGGGAGCTACTCACTTTCCAATGGCCCTAGCTGCGATAGAAAGCTGTAACCGAAACCAAGCACCAGTCACATTGCTAAATGAGTGGAAGTGCTAGAGGCACGTGCCACACCCTTGCTTGGAGAGGCAGGGTGTGTTATTCATTGCATTGTGGCTGTTTCGCGTTGTGCGGGAATAGCAAGTGTGCAGCTTGCAGCACCTGTAACTAATTCTTCTAAGAGGGGTGACTAGCAAGCTACTAGGCAATAGCAAGAATGACGAACAATCAATCAATCAATCAATCAATCAATCAATCAATAATCTTTATTTGTAGAGTGTATATCCCTCTAAACCGCAAGGTTTGTCTCCCTTGGGGCCCTCTTGCCAATGGCTCAAAATGAATTACAATGTGCAACAATTTAAAACTTAACTTAGGTTTTAAAATATTATACAATATTTACAATTCTACTATTGCTACCTACAGGTTATGGCTAGAGTTTAAGCTCGCCTAAATCCCATTTAGCCACATTAAAACTTTACTATCCGTTTGTAAGATTGTACTACCGGTATCCGTTTGTAAGATGGGGGGATATGCAAGATAAAATATGATTTCCAGAATTGCGCTTCTCAAACCGTTATGGACTTGTCTTCAAGTGTGGACTTGCTATCATTTGTCATGGCAAATTTCATAAAATATGAAATGGTTAGTTATCTCGAGAATGAGCCCAATCGGTAAGTGAAGTAAACATGGCATCTGATTATGTTACTTCTTTAAAAATGCTATGCGTGGCTGAAGGATCACAGTTTACTTCCATGGTTGTGTCCTGGTTACTCTACTTTCCACTACCTCAAAAAGAAAATCAGCTGGAATTAGTCAAGCAAATCGAATGGGATGAATATTCTCCTACTCTTTGTTTGTGAAAATGTTAGGCAGAGCTGTTGATCTTGTATTATTTTTGACAGAATTGTCCAGTTGGGTAAACCTTTTGATACAGATAAGCTAGTTTTGTTGTTAACTGCCATTCTTCTGTGTATTCATGTTCAAAATGGTCATTATTGTATTTCAGTTGCATCTCTGCTCACATGCCTGCACCAATTGAAATCAGATAACTCTCAACTGGAATCACGACTGAATGAGCTACTACGCCGAAGAGATCGCCTGTTGGCTACCAACGCACGCCTTGCGCAGCCGCTGGGATGTGAGCAGGCCGCGGCCTCCATGCAGCAGCAATACAACCCACTTTCAGCACTTCTGTCTCAACTACGAAATGACACAACTACGAATCAGTTTACGAGTTTATTGCCGACAAAAAGTGTCGGTAGTCCAACGGTCATGGCGTCAACTTCCAAGAATGCTAAATCTAACAATCCTGTTGGGGAAACTCCAATGAAACCGGAAAAGAAAGCGCCACGACCCAAGCAGTCTACGAAGAAAAGTGAGAAGTCATCTCCCAACTCAAAAAAGTCAGCCAAATCAAAGGCACCAATTAGCGTGCCAGTCACAAGTGGAAATGACAGCAAGATTGATATCAAACAGAACGTTCCCTCTATGTCGCCAGCCATGGAGCGACTTATGCAACCATTATTGCCTCAACACAGGAGTGAAGAACATCGTCCTCCATCATTGCCTGTGATCTCTGCTAGCAGTGTTACACCCAAGAGACCCCAAGAACAAAGCCCAGCTCAATTCATTATCCAGTCATCAAGTAATGTGGGGCCGCCAGGCCAGTTGTTACCTGGCAACCAGCATCACAGTCCATCGACGTATGGCTCAACCCAAGCTGCTTTGCCACAGGCTTCAGGAGCGATGGGATTTCTTGTCAGCCAGCTCCAAAACCCGTTCAGCATTCCTCGGATTATTTGTGGTGGTGATGCTGTTAATTCTTCAACTGGAAAGTTAGAGTTGCCTCGGAAACAGAACAATCCTTCCAGTGCAAGAGTCATCTCTTCGCCAAGCACCCCTCCTGATAAAATCAAGGTAAACTTTGATGTATGATCGGCAAGGATTTTAAAAGCGACTTTTTGCTGTTACCCGATGTGAAACGAGGATGTGACTTCAGGAGAGAATTGTGAATTGACCTGTTTTGTAGACTACTTGATTGGCTTACAGCGATACTGTTCTGTGGAATTGGCCTTGTTCTTCTTGATGAGCTATCCTATCTGCTGTGTTACTAGACTCGTGACTGTCGCTGATAGATTAAAAACCTCATAATTCATCATCATCATCATTTATTCTGGAAACTAGTAAACTAATTGATTTTTTTCACAAAGCAGATGCATGGTACATGATACAAAAAATAAGACTACTAATATCAACAGTATACAGAGGATAAATATTATATAAATAGATTTAAATATATTGAAAGCATCAGGAACAGATTCATGCGTGTGATGCCTTCAGCAAGGACACTTGAAACCCTCCGCATCTGCCACTTCCTTGCTCGAAAAGGGAAGTCCATCCCACAGATGTGTATGTATGTATGTATGTATGTATGTATGTATGTATGTATGTATGTATGTATGTATGTATGTATGTATGTATGTATGTATGTATGTATGTATGTGTCTTTAATTGAAATTCATCAAGCAAAGAATTCACATTTAGCAGGCTATAAAAATAGCACTTATGATACATGGGCAAACAGGGTAATAGATAACATGATTTAATTTAAGTATAGCTAATAGTTCAGAACTTCAGATATTGGCTCAAGTCAGTGTCACTCAGGGCTGTCCGAAATATACAAATGCTTTGACAGTTAATTACTTCCTCCGGCAAACAGTTCCACACTCTGATGACACGGTGGTAGAAGAAATGTGCCCCAGTGACTTGAATAGAACTTAATATTGTGTTGTGT
The DNA here is from genome assembly GCA_900245855.1 of Calvadosia cruxmelitensis. NCBI lineage: Eukaryota > Metazoa > Cnidaria > Staurozoa > Stauromedusae > Kishinouyeidae > Calvadosia > Calvadosia cruxmelitensis. The sequence goes on along the minus strand of OFHS01000132.1, from coordinate 23,863 downwards.
GTTAGTTGAAAGAAGTCCCATAGCCTTTACATGACAAGTACAGACCAACTTAACAAGCCCATTTACAATTTAATTTATTTGCGTACATGTTACTCTGTGCTGTGTCTTGTTTAATGAAGAAATAAAGTATCACATTGTCTAAAAAATAGTCAATAGCCATTAAAAATATGTTTTTACACTAGACTTGAATTTACCTATTGAACTGCAAGACATTTGTGAGTCATTTTAGTTTGTTTTTTTAACTTATCACGTGCTAAGAGGCAGAAGTTTGATGAAAACGATCCTGGTAGAAGCATAGCGGATGGACAGGAGGCGCGGCAGACCAGCGGTCACACTCCTGAATGAGCTTCAAAAGAACCTGTCAACAAATTTTTTAACAAACTTGCTATGAGATGTTAATTATTTCAGCGATACAGTCAAACCTATATTAGTGGCCACCTCTATAGAGCAGCCACCTGTGTATAAAGGCCACTATTCATAACCCCAGACACTTTCTATAAAAATAAACCTAGACAAAAAGGCCACCTGTCTATAAAGGTCATTTTCCTCAGGTCCCAAAGATGACCATTATAGACAGTTTTCACTGTACTCAATTTAAGAATAATAATATTGAAGTGATATTGATTTGTTTTCAGGCCACTACACCAGTTCAAGACAAGTGAGTGACATCAACGACCTTCATGTGCAGGAACGTTACATGACATGGCGAAGAACCAGTGTTGCGAGGCACAGCTAAAAACCGGCAGAAGATCAAGGACTATTAGGACTCGTTCTAATAAAGCTGTACTTATTTACATGATCTCTGAAGAGTTATCTATTGTTTGTGCTGTTCGATTTACACAAACAGAATAATCCCCTATAGATGATTTTAGCGTCAGGATGGTTACAATTTAAACTGGCCTGGCATGCCTGATGTCTTAGTCACTGACCACGATGGCTGACAGTGTGATCTGTTTATGCATTGTGCATTGTAAATTAGTACTTACTTTTCTCTTGTTATTTTAAGTTAATGTCGTCTGCAATGATTTTGACTAATGAAATGACTTTAGGAAGCATAGACATTGAAATTGTTGAGTCTGCGTCTTCCAATGTTTTTGAATAATTGTCAGGAACTAAACTACCAGACTAAAACGTATTTTTATGTTGATTGTAATGTATTCAGACGAAAATTAGTTTCTTTGCCTTCTAATTCTCTACACAAATATTACAGTGACACCTGTCTATAAATGGTCACCTGAGGAAATGACCTTTATAGACAGGTGGCCTTTCCGTCCAGGTTGATTTCTATAGAAAATGTCATTTTAGGATTATGAAGAGTGTTTTAGACACAGGTGGCTGCTCTATATAGGTGGTTGCTAATACAGGTTTGACTGTACAATGAAAGAGATCAAATTTGCATGCGTAATTCAATTTTCATTTAGAAGATTTATCCAGTTTTAGTGTTTTTGGAATTTCCTTTCTTCACGACTGGAATTTCGAAAGATTTCTTAGCTGAAAGAAACAAATGCGTAACAATTTGGACTGTACGCGAGGAAATTTAACATACGAAATAGGTCGTTCAAAAAAACAAGAGAGCAGAACAACTTCCTTGTTAATAATGTTCTTATCCAAATCCAATAAAAATTCATATGCCTAAGTCTCTTTGAAGACAGACAGGAGTTTTATTGTTATCCTCAGAATTCACAGTACCGAAGCATGTCGGCTCAGAGCCGAATATTCTGACGAGGAGCTCAAAATATAAATAGTTCAAAGTGCATTAAAAATATCTGATGTGAAAATTTCAATTCTACAATATCGAGAAAATAAAAACGAATTCCTAGCGAGTTATGCCTATGCAACTTCTGACATCGATAAGCAGAGAAATTCAGTTGGATATCAGCAGCTTCGTCTCATGAGATATTTTGTCTAAATTGAACGTAGGACTATGAGTTCACAACAGAAGAAATACCTCGCGTTTGGCATTCATTGCTCCTACGTACGGCGGGAGTCCTACTCTGCAGCAACTTCCAGCAAGGGTTTTCCCGTAAAATAAACAAGAACTATCCTTGCGAACAAATTCTCATTATTTAATTCATTTGAAACAGGGCAACTAAACCTCTGTAAATCATGACTAGTTTTATAGTAATTATTTGTCATTGGTGACAAAAGGGGTTCATATTTTCCCGCCAAATCATAATTTAAAACAAACTCGAACATCAGGCTTACTCACGAAAGTGAAGCCAGAAGCAAGTTTTTTCAGAAACAACGAAACTCATTTGTGTTGAAATTGTTGAATTACAATATATGGGAATTTTATTTAGCACTTGAACTATTCATTTATTTTATTTTTCAAGATTTTGTTATCTAGCGCTTTAGAATAGTATTTATAGTCTAACCGCTTTACAATTTACATTAAATATAAAATATTATATGGAAACTATCTTACAAACGAGTCGCAAGGATGGAACCAAGCAAGAAACATGGAACAATGGAAACCAAACGGCAAATGAAAAGACAGTCTTCAGGCCTGCAATTTTACCAACGAATTATCGTCGAAGTTCGTTATCAAGAAAGCATTTTGTGATAAATTATTTTGTTTTGGATAAGACATTTCAATTTTTGTAGGGTGCCATTATGAAATTTCAAGAAAAACTTTAATTCAGGGCACAATGCAATGTTACGTCAAATTACCTTGCGTAGCCGGTAAATTTGTTCCAAATTAGGAGAAAATCAATCAAATAATACGTCATTTACCTAAATGTATAAAATTTCGTGCGAAACTTTGTTCGTTCTCTTTTCATTGAGTCCGATGACAAGAATGGATCTTGTCACATGGATTAAATAATGGAAAGTGTTTTAAGTGATAGCTCCTCTGTGAGCGACTCCTCGACTTCAGGGAGGCTCACATATGAACTGAGCGCAAACGCTGAACGCAATAGGAGGAGATTGCAGTCCAATGGACGCGGAAGATCATCAGACGCGAGTCGATACGGAAGGAACAGTCGCAGCAACTGTAAGTGAAGTACAGTGTAACCTCAAACGCGAGCACATTCTATCAATTCGTAACTGTAATTTAATTATTCGGCACCTTCTGTACATCGTAATATGTCGGGGCCCAGTAAACACAAGACGTCTTCAAGACGTACCAGCGACGTCCTAACGTCGTACAGACGTCCATGGGACGTCCTACGACGTCTTGTGTTTGCTGGGGCGCGAACTCGATCATTTAATACATAATTTTAGCAGTATCTATTTTAATTCTTTATCATTCTGTATAATTATTACAGTAGAATGCGAGGATAAATAAATATAATGATGATGATGATGATGATCAAATTAAAAATGATATATAGATATGATGCTAAGTTTAAGCCTAACAGGAAAGGGAGGAGTGTTAATTTGCTTCCACCTTCGACAGCCATCATGTAAAAGCGTCGAACAGAGATTATGCAAATTTAAGTGATTTTAGAAACAATTACAGGGATAATGAACAGAAATTGGTTTGAGTAGTTTGGTCAATAATGTCATTGGACCGATCAGCTGCACGGACAAGACTGTGATCGGTTGGTTCATCAGGATTGGATGTAAGAAAGTCGTGGAGATGTCGTTTAAAGTCAGCTGCACTCTTGAATGCATTATGCACTCGGAGTGGAAGAAGAAGAACATTGAATATTTCTGCACCACGATACAGAAAAGACATGGATTTGCTTTCAGAGGATGCTATAGAAGTCAAAACCTAAAGACTTTTAAACAAATTATTTTAATAACTATTTCTCGAATCAATGATATCAGTCGTGATGAGTTTCGTATCTATATATAAACATCATAGTCAAGTCTTTCTTCAAGTTAGGCTAAACTCAGTAAACATTTTAAATTCGTTTTAAATTCGATACAGGAAAATTTATTTTAATGTATTTATTCCCTGGTAGCATAATTGTGTTATTTGTTGCATTTTAACCTATGATTTTGAGGGCCGCGAGGAAGAGAAATCGATGCCCAGTAAACACAAGACGTCATTTCAGCGTACTCGCTACGTCCAAACGTCGTGAGAGCGTCCATGGGACGTCCTACGACGTATCGTGCTTGTTGGATGGCTTATAAGGCATTCCTTTGGAAATAAGGATGATGATAATGATGATGCAAACATTTAATTAAAACAGATGCTGCACTTTATTTACACTTCTCTTTTCGAAAGCAAGATATATATAACAATTTATTTTAAATTCATTTATTTCTTGATGCTCAATGTTTTCGATATGCTATACTTGTTGCATCTCGCATTCCACGAAGTTCTAGGTTACCTAGTTACGTACATGAGGGTTTTTAAAAAAAATTGGCGTATGAATACTGTATTTCAATTAAACATCCTGGAAAATGATATACAATAAATAAATGAAATTTGATATTTTATATGGTGAAACTTGTCTAGAATTATCTACAAATTCCTTAATAAAATTAACTGAATATCAGCCTAAAATGACCTATAATTACTGCTTTAAAAGTCCTATTTACAAATTAAAAATGTCTTCCAGCTGGTCCACGCAGAGCAGTGTTCCCAAGTAGTTTTGATAAATTAATTGTCGAAATGATGTGAACAAAATATTTTATTTCTAATGCCAAAACGATACTATCAAGTTGAGCAAAATATTTGCGGGTGAAGGGTCTACAAAGTTATTCTTTCCCATATCGCTGTAGTACTGTATATTTCATGAAATACTGAAATTTTCACTACATCAATTATTCGGAAAATAAATTAGGAATAAAATGGAGTTAAGTGTTGAAAATGCTGCTATGCCTGAAATACTGCGAATGCATTAACAGAAAAACTCTCAATAATAACCCTCCTTCCGCTACAGAGCAAGCGTCTGCGATATAAAACCAAGTGGCAGTCAATTGGGATATTATACAACCGAATTATCAATATAAAAAAGAATTGCCTTTGCTTTATGGTAGCGTAGTAAACAATTCATCAGCAGCAGAGAAGAACATCTCAGTTAACAACAATCCTACTTGCGCAGTCCCAATGCATTTCAGTAAAGGGAGTTGACCTCTGCCACATGTGAAGACGCCAGAAAAATGATTTGTTTGAAACGCAATCAGCCGTACTCTTATGAATTATGGTCAATTTCAAGGATTGTTCTTGGCTGTCAAAGTTGTAGATTTCAGCTCAAAATCACGTGCCTAAAACATTTGTATCCCGTCATGCGTTGGGACTGCGCTTGATCCATTGTTGTTGTTGTTGTTGTTGTTGTTGTTGGTCCATTGGTGGAGATTAGCATTACTTTTAGCAACAACACAACTAACCATTGGCTCTGGTCGAGCAACAAGTTGTCTGGGTCCCGCAATGCAAAATGTTTCGTAATGTTTGGACTTATAATCCTTAAAACGAGACAATAAGCGAGTTTCACACGAAATGTGGGGGAAGTAATGGGATGTGAAGCGAGGCTGATGGGTTATTATCCGAACGAATGTAAAGCAAGGTATTAAGAATATGAAAGTTTGTCCGGAAAATAACAATTGGAAATTGACTTTGAGGGATGCTAAACGATATTGTATATCAATATGCAAAAGAAAGCAAGTAAATGATAAATAAACCATAAATAAACAGATCCAAAGCTAAATTATTAAAGGGTTAAAGGTCATCTTGGAGAAGCTTTAGTAGATTCTCACGGGCAGAAACACATCAAATGCTATAAGACAATCCGAATTTAAGATACGTGGTCAGAATTTTGTGTTGTGTGATGTCATCCCCACAACATGTCGTTGATCTATTAGCCTCGTTTCCGTTTCCGTACTATGCTAAAACGAGGCTACATTTCCATTAATCATTAGTAATCAATTGTATCAAGAACTGATTATGGGTTTTCGAATAAAACTACTATCAATCAATCAATCAATCAATCATCAAACTACATATTGAATTTGTGAAACGAAAAAATAGTGAATTTTGTATTACGGTGTGTAGGGATCGCTCATCATTTATGCCCTGTAGCAAAAAGATTCAGTTTTTTTATTTTACCAAACCTTCAGGTAGCCTATAGAGAAATGAAATTACCCTAAATAGGTGTTGCCAAATTTGAGTAACCCACTCCGCTTCTCTTCGGTACCAACCCAGGGCATAAATAATGAATGGTCTCTAATTAAGAGGGTATTCATACTCTAAAGTGGCAAGATCAGCATAACTGGATTAATCAGCTCTAGAAGTAAAAAAATGATGTAATTAATGTAATCAGAATCATTGTAGAAACCAGGAGACGGTTGACCTAACAACAATCACTAAAATATATAAATTTGTTTTCAGGCGATTATAATCTATCAGCTGTGTCTGATTATGGATATAGAAAGACTTGCAGACTCATTGACGAGATGAAAGAGACAACAGCGACAATGATGAAGCTGACAGAAGATTCAGACATCGAGGAACCAAGGCCTCGTGCATCAACTAGGTATTCTGACACTATCGCAGCTCATTCCAGAGTCACCAAAGCTGATATTCAAGTCGACGTTCAAAAGCAAATGTTATCTGACCTCAGAAACCATAACACGAGTTTCATGTCTCAAATCAAGGAAAACCAATCTGCATTTCAAACCAGAATATCAAAAAGTATGACAGCATTAGATGAGACATATCAGAAACTGGCCAAAGCTGTCAATAAAGTTGGAAATAATACCAAGATACTTGCTGCCAAGGTAGCAAAGCAGGAAGCATCTCAATTGAAAATCAAACAAGATGTACAAACTACAACTGATAAATGTGACCAATTGGCAGAACGAATAGATAATCAAGAGAGACAGTTATCCACACATACACAACGAACGGTTGCGAATGTTGAAGTCAAATTGGTTGAACTGTACAATCAGGTAGAACAGAATAGAAGAACTCAAGTTCTACAGAGCAGCAAGTCTGTCAGCATCAGTGAAACAGTTGATGTTATGTTTGAAGAAATAGAAAGAGTCAAAGACTCCAGCAGAAAAACTCAGAAAAGAGTTAAAGCAATACAGATGATGGTGAACTGTCATGAAAACACGTCCGATGTGGCTAAAAAAACATTGGCGAACATCGAGCTGAAAACAACAATGATTGACGAAAACCGGGAGCGAATTGTGAATATCGAAAGTAAAGTCAATGGGGCAGCGCTTGTGATTAAACAGATCAAACAAAAAAACATTCGCACGCAAAAATGTCAACGTCCAAAATTGCAAGCCAACAAAGGCGTAATTCTGACTGAGATTAGAAATATCGCACAGGAAAGTGCAAAATTGTACATCAAAGACTGTCGCAATGAGATCACGACAATGATAGACGATGTACGAGGGTTAAAGAAATATGGCAACCAGATAGAACATGATGCTGACCTTCAGAACGTCAAGGAGACCATTGTAGTCATCATGGAAGATCAGAAGCAGACTTACAATGGTTTCATAGAATTCCAATCTAGGACAGCTAAACTAGAGATGGATATGACCCATCTAAAAGAAGATATAAGATTAAGTCAAATCGACACCAAAGTGAACGTCAGTCGCTTTGAAGACATGTATAAGGATGTGACGGAGTTGAAGAATGCCTCAGGAATGTTTGGAAATCTCCGACATGAGATGGAAAAGAATCATGCATCTTTGGTCGGTCAAATGGAAGAGAACCATATTGAATTGCAAAGCATGTCTATTTCCGAGCGAAAGAAAGCATTGAAGTTGTTCAAAGAATTGAGTACGAAGATCGAAGGGGTTGAGAAAGAAGTTCAGCTTGTGACAAGCAGCAGATCAAGCAAGGATATTCCGTTTGAACTTAACCATTGCGATGATAAGGGTTTACATGCCATCACCATTGCCATCAAAGAGATCGAAGATAAACTAGCTGGTGGAGAGCGTCATCGCTCTTCCATCCTTGAGTTATTAGCTGAAATGCAAGATGGTACAGAGAAACAAGCAGGGTACTACGCCCAAAGGTTTGACCATTTGGGACAGAAACAGCAGGACATTGTAGAAAAATTTACTACAATTGCTGAAATCAGTATTGAAAAAGTGAATGACTTGGAGAAAAAGATTGAAAAGTTGTCAGAAGAGAGAGATGCCTGGCTATCTGCAAGAGACGATGCGCCAACCCCAAAGGATGCATCAACCAATGAGGATTATTCCAGAAGTATCTATAACTGTGAAGTTCAAATCGACCAACTTCGAAACGCCGTACACGAGGAACGTGAGTGTTGCGCTAGAAGAAACGAAGAAGAAAGCAGCAATAAAGAAGAACTTGAGCTAATTATCAAAACGATGAAGAGTCAGATGAAAGATCAAATGGCCACGATGCGCCAAGAGATCGATAAAGAAAATTACAAACTTAAGGCTGCCCACCAGACTGAAATGAGCAAAATGAAGGAGTCCATTGCAGAACTTCAAGGATCCCTTCCAGCTGAGAGGGAACAGCGAATGAAATCAGATGGATCGAAACTGGAATCAGCTACTACTAGGAAGCTGAAAGATTCCATTGCTGCCTTGAAAGAGAAAGACGCATTGCGTGATGAGTATATTCAGCGAATCCAATCAGAAATCAAAGAAGCCCGACACCAAATAATGGATTTAAAGGAGAAAGAGCTACGAACCATCACCGAGGACACTCCACAAACCAGCAATGCATTGATTGAGATGAAAAAAGAGATTGCATTTCTCAAAACAAACGAGAGCAATGGACACGACTTGGACATCAAAGACATCAAATGCAATGTCAATTCATTGCGCGAAGAGTTGGAGACACAGAAATGCAATGCAAATAATAGAATCGATTCTGGTACTGAACTTAAGCAAACCCTCGACGAAGTTAAAGAAGAATTAAGGAAGACCAATCAAAACGTCTCTAGCCTAAAGAATGAATTCAACATGTTTGACTTCCGCCTTGATGCAACAAAAGATGATGAGAAATTCCTACTCAACAAAATCAATGAAGTTAGCCAAGAGTGCTCTCTGGTAAGAGGCCAGTTCGCTTCGATCGAGGCTGTCCTTGCGGCCTCGGACGTCATTCATGTCACACCAACGAAAGAGCAGGCAAGGTAAATCACATTTGCTTGTTTGTTTGCCTGTTTGTTTGATTGGTTCATTGCATCATCAGGCAGTAAGTAATTGAATGAAGCCTTACAAAACATCAATAAATTCGTGAAAAAGGCAGCATTTGTTGTATTCTAACTGATCGGAATGGCAAATTTTGAAATCAGAACACGAGTAATATGCTTGGTTTTCTTGTAAACTGAAACTAAACAACCTCGTTGGTATGTCATCAGTAAAACGTAATGTCCAATTAATGAGCATTTCATGGTTAACGGATTGGATTGTTCAACTCAACAGGGTTGTAAGTGGGAAAGAAAAGCATGTCCACTTCTGCGAACATAACAACGAAGTCTTCAGCATTCCAAATAGCGATAGCCAAGACATCTACCTATTTGAATCTAACCAAGGACCGATCCAATTGGTTGAAATAGCAGAGGAGATAGAAGAAGAGGTGGATAATAGGAAAGACATTTATGTCGTACAACCTTCGAAATCATCTAAAGAAATTCAAACCAACGGCAGGATAGAATCTTTGACAATCGAAGATGACGAGTTCGATACGATCGAAGAAAAAGCTCCCTCAAGTGACTTTAAAGTTGGACCATCAAAAGCGAAACTACCCTTGGATATAGCTCCTGGTGTGAGCGAGATTTCCCAAGAGCGAAAATCGGGACCAATGGAAATGGAAGACATCACGTTTGGCACAATGGATGATGAAGATCTGCAAGTTGAATTTGGAGTTGCACAACCAAAGAATAAATTGCCATTGGATGCAGTTCCTGGTAAGAACAAGACTTACATAACGCGCAAAGCGGGACCAATGGAAATGGAAGACATCAAGTTTTCTTCACTTGATGATGAAGATCTGCCAATTGACTTTGGAGTTGTACAGCCAAAAAAGAAATTGCCATTGGAAGCAACTCCTGATAAGAACAAGACTTCCAATGAGTGCAAATCGGGACCAATGGAAATGGAAGACATCAAGTTTTCCTCACTGGATGATGAAGATCTGCCAGTTGACTTTGGAGTTGTACCGCCAAAGAAGAAGCTGCCATTGGATGCAAATCCTGGTCAGAACAAGACTTCCAATGAGTGCAAATCGGGAACAATGGAAATCGAAGACATTCAGTTTTCCTCTCTGGCTCATGAAGATCTGCAAGTTGACTTTGGAGTTGTGCAGCCAAAGAAGAAACTGCAATTGGATGCAACTCCTGCTAAAAACAAGACTTCCAATGAGCGCAAGTTGGGAACAAAGGAAATAGAAGACATTCAGTTTTCCTCACTGGATGATGAAGATCTGCCAGTTGACTTTGGAGTTGCGCAGCCAAAGAAAAAACTGCCATTGAATGCACTTCCTTGTACGAACAAGACTACCAATGAGCAGGAAAAACCGGAGCCAATGGTTATGGAAGACATTGAATTTGGTTCAACAGATGATGAAGATCCATTCGATGATGATGATGACATAATGGACCTGTTGCCATGTGACATCACTGCCACAATAGATCGTACCTCTTTTGTTCCGCCAAAGACATCTGACTGTCTTGCCCGATCTGGCAATGAAATAAAAGGTAGCAACAGCATTTGCCAAGATGATCGCGCTGTTGATGTTGTAGACAGTGCTGGTCAAGCTACATCAAAGGCCAGCAACGCAGAAGAAGAATATTTCAATGATGAATTTGAAGATGTCATTGAGTTGGATGATAGCAAGCCCATTACCAGGGCACCAAAGGCACAAGACGCTGAGCCTTGCCGAGAGAAAGACCCTGGGTCTGTCACATCATTCTGCTCTAAGGATCTCGCAGCGAAAGAATCGTCGTCTATACCAGTTGACGACATCCATGACATGACAACCAGTAAGATCGATTGCCATAGCAGCATAACAAATGACGTCGATGCAACTGCAACAGCTCTTGGATTCGATAACTCCCAAGAACGATCCAGTGACCATAGCTGTGAATCGAATGACTGGGATTCATTGACAGCGTGCTCCTCGTACATGCCTTCATGGCAACCAACACCTATTTCCGCAGGAAGCAGCAGCAGTAGTTTGTCATCGCTAACTGAACTGCCACAACTTTTTGAAACCGGAACTACCTCTTCAGCCGACAAAAGCATGGAAACTCAACGAAAGAAGAACAAGAAACCGAAATCAAAGCGTGATCGTACTTCTACCAGACGCCATCGCAAACTCAACAGCGACATCGATCAGCTGTTTGGAGACCTAAATCTGGACGAAGAGCCACATTTGGAAAACAGCCAATCCTGCTTGCCGTCAAGTGAGCATGCACCTTCCAAAGAACCATCCTCTAATGTGGCAAATGGAGCAGGAAATCCAGATGAGAAACACAATCCATCTTTATCTGGTTCTGGACTGACATCATTGGAGACCGATCAATCATCTCTTCGAGGACTGAATGTAACCACACCCATTACCCTCAGCGGTAACACCTTAGCGCCTTTGCCTGGCGTCGTTCGCGGAGCTAGGAGCAGGCTGCCACCTATTCAGAAGGTGCGCAAAGCCTGAGAACCATCTGCTAGGCAACCAAAAAAATTATAAAATTTAAAAATACAAAAAAATATTATGTAAAAGCTTTGGGAAGCACTTGTATGGATGCAACTTTGCAACATAAATCTCTTCACACTTGGAACAACTCTTGTGATTTATTGCTTAATCATTGACTATCAGTAAAGGGTTACCACACGCTCAGGCGTGTTTGAATTGCGTGATACCAACACGCGGGGTGTTAGGGTGACACGAGAAAAGCATCAGAAAAACACGAGCGTATGCGAGTGTTTTTTAGCTTTTCGAGTCAACCTAGGAAATATGGTAGTAAATTGTATTTGAGTTGCAGTTATACCCCCCGAAACATCGACAGGCTATTGTTCGATCCACCAACGCCAGTTCCAAACACTGCCCTCGACCAATCATATTGCGAGAACGCATTCGATTCATGCAAAACGTTTTATAAAGGCAGATGCAAGGGGGTTAGCTAAAGCTTTTATGAAATGTTATCATACAATTGATGAGAGATCTTGAGGTCCCTGGTGTGCATTATGATAATTTGTCTCACCTCGGCCGTGCAGCACTGCCTCGTTTGAAGACTACCCTGCCCTTTTATAAAATACCTCTTTCCCTGGAGGAACATTGTCAGCCTCTCTCGCTAGCACCGTGAAGACGCAATGTAATTGAAGCTTTCTCCTATATGAGTAATTAACGGTACTTCACGCATTCAATTTATGGATGAAACTATAATTATTCTAATTATTATAATTAATATAATTATAATAATTTCATTTCCAAATGGTCTTGTGAACCGTCAACATACAGTGAAACCAGTCTATAATGGTCACGTTTGAGAACCAAGAGAAAAATGACCTTTATTGTCAGGTAGCCATTCTGTACGACTTGATTTCTTTCAAAAGTGTCATTTTGTGGTTTTGAACTTGAAGAGTGGTCTTTATACATATAAGTGGCTTTTTTATAGAGGTATAGCCGCTAATACAGGTTATACTGTATTTCCATTTGCAATGCTTTGCGTTAGAATCGGTTACTCAAAAGATATGTCTTACAGGTGCTGCTTATTAGTAGTTAATAAAAAATGGAGAGGAATCGGCAATAATTGAAACGTTTTTTATCTTTGAGTGGTGTGGAGGACGAAGAGACGAGGATAAACGCTTTCACATTCCACAATATATATATATATATATTTGATTAAGAGGTTGCTGGTCCCACGACAGGGAGAGATGGCAGAGTTTCAAGGAACACATATGGTCGTTGGTGCCAGAGCTCTATGTCGTGAGACACAGCGTAGATAAGACGACAGACAGAGCTGCTAACGCGACGAAGTACAGACGGCAAAGAGGATAATTACAGGGTGACACAGCTACATATTCTTACAATCACGTGACTATAAAATGACGACATTGAGTTCACACTGACCGCGCGTCAGCCACTATAGTGGCATCACATATTCACGTCTACACTAGAGGGCGACCTGAATCTTACCATCGTCAATGATTGTTAAAAGCTCTAGCAGGCCAGCTTCATTATGAATTCCAAAACATTTGAAACCATTATTTTGAATACCATGTGACGTCAAAAGCGCTCTCCGTAAAGCCTTATGAAAAAGCAAACACCATACTGTTGTGTTCGTAATGCTCTCTGTGTAAGAGAGCTAGGTCAAAGGTTCCAATAAGCCAATCTCCAAGATGAATACAATGTCAACAGCCAATCGATAACAGTCAGGAATGAATCTAATATCAATACTGATCAACTATTTACAAATTGACTAGAACGAGATTATGTACATGGAAACGAGGATTGTCTAGCTGCTCTCAACACATACGAGGAACCATGTGAACTAGAAAACAGAACGAAAAACCATGTGAAAAGGGCGCTTTTCCCATGGTTTTCCCACAGTTTTCACATGATTTTCACGTCGATTTCACACCGCTCTGGTTCATTGTTCTTGGCAGCGTAGCAGTGAAATTTATAAAAATACACAGGCTAACATTTTGTAAAAGCAAGGTGCATTATGGAGCGCTTTGAGTTCTATGTTCCTGCAATATGGACAGTGTGATGTTTTGATATTTGTGCATTCTACGCAAAAACGATATTCTTAGTCTTCGATGGCGATGCGATGAGAATCTGGATATTGTAGGTGGTCGTTCTTGTACAAGCATAAGACAACGTTTACAAGAAATTCAGGAATCTTCGCAGAAATACATGTTTCAGTCAGTAAAATATTGATGAGACGCAGTCCTAGAGCGTGTCGAAATGCAAGGGTTTTCAGGCACGTGACTTATTGAGCTGAAATCAACAATTTTGACAGCCGAGAACCATCTTTGAAATTGACCATGATAAAAAGTGTACGGTTGAATGCGCTTCAAATTAACAATTTCCTAGTTTCTTCATTCGTGACAGAGGTCAACCCTTTTATTCCGTTGGGACTGCGCTTTGGGCATGGCGGAGTGCATTCCAAATTCATCTCTTGAATCCTTCTCTCAAAGCAACAAGCTCTTGAGTTGCAGCCTTGGTCTGGCGTCACTTCACCAGCAACTGAATCATCGTCAATTGGAGATTCCAATGGCTTATTGTCTTGTTTGAGGTCCGGTATTATGCGGCAATAGAAGAGTGTAGTGTTCTATTGATTAAGAAACGGGTGTCTGCGGTGTCTCCACAGCATTCGTAACAGATCGCCATGTCACATGGAGAAGATTATTGAAATACCATGATTGAATTATTTAGTGAAAAAGAATTGGAGAAAGCAATGTTATATGGACAGACGCTACAGACTTGAAGTCATCGAGATTGATGATGGCGCAATTGGAGGAGAAAACCATTAGCAACATAAAAGCACTTTCACAGAGCTTGCTTTACCTACACGAGTACGATCAAGTCTGCGATGTCATTTTTGAAGTAGGAGACGAGAAGGAATTGGTTAACGGAGCAAGCACGTTGTTGGTAGCGAGAAGCAGGTAAGATTGATAACGAGACGTACAAATCGAATGCTCGCGCATGGATAACACTGCTCTCGCGATACCTAGAGACTTATCCCTGGCCCGGGACTACAGCGTACCGAGACTAAACCTTTAGTCTAGACCTTGGCCTGGACTTTCTGAAAATCTGTATGGGACTTGAGATTTAGTTCTTGACTATGCTTTAGTTCGGGGCCAAAAATAAAGCCATTGGTGTTTAATCAGTGAAGCATTTTCGATTTTCGTTCTTCCTACAGAGTATTCCGATCCCTGCTCCTGACCGAGCTCCAAGAAGCGCAGTCCAAGAAGACTCCGAAGTCAATTAGAAAGAAATCCGGCAAGGATAGAGTGAGAATCTCTATTCCAAAATACGAGAAGAAAGACTTCCTTCCGCTTGTCCAGTTCGCCCACAGTGGAAGATGCCAGATCGAGGCTCGTTACGTCATTGGTCTTTTAGCTTGTGCACGTGAATACGAGTTCCCTAGCCTCGAACAGGCGTGCTCTAGCTTCCTTGCCAGACGGACAACTCCTGACAACATCTGCTATCTGTTGACAGAATATTACCGCTATCAGTTACAAGCAGGTGTCAAAGAAACCAAGACCATTTTAAATTATTTTGCAGCGGCCTATGCTGAAAAAATAGTCCAGTTTTGTTCATTTTTGACGCTGCCTCGTGGTGCGTTTCAAGAAATCTTGTTGAGCTCCAAACTCGCATCGAGAGAGTTAACCAAATTTCGCTCGTGTTTGCTTTGGTGTAAATACCAGGTCTCTCAGTCGAAACAGAATAACGACGATGGAGAAGATCCTTTCACATTACCTGATTCATTCCGCCCATTCTTAACATACTTTAATTTGACCAAAATTCCTGTGAGGAACTTGCTTGAAGAAGTAAGAAAATCCACTGTTGTCCCAGAAAGACTGATCGCGCATGCGTGCGCACACAACACTTGTACGAGTGAATTGCCACAAGCAACATGGAGTTTCAATTCGGATAAAACAAACAGGCCGCCATCTTTACTTGGATCGGATCACGTGATCGAACCTTCTGAGCAACCGTACGCGCAGGATCAGAAGTATAAGCAAACCATGATTGGGAGTGGTTTGTCTTCTTTGTTACGGATTCCAAAGTCAAATAGAACGTTAAAGGCCATGTCAAAACTTGCTCTCTCTACCCCATGTCTAGAGGGATTAATTTGATAGTCCTTTGCTGCTCATTGGAGACTGTAAAGTTAATGCATATTTATACTGTGTATATGTAGCGCTCGGCGGTCACACAGGGACAAGACACGAGTCTACATGAAGTTGTATGAATATGTGCTACGCTCTGGTCCGTAGACAGGGAGAGATGACAAAAGGATTCATATGTCCGTGATAGCCAGAGCTCTATGTCTAGTATCAGGCTAGACAGCGAACACGACCAGAGAGAGAGAGAGAGAGAGAGAGAGTTCATGAATCTATTTCACCCGTTGCAGGGTAGATAACTGATACAAAACTAATGTTTAGATAATTGATATTGAATAATTGATACATAATACAGAACTAATAGATGAGAGAGAGAGAGAGAGCAGACGACAGCAGTTATAATGATTTACAAGCACAGAGAGACTAGACTTGAACAGGAAGAGATTAACGACGACGTAAGGACACTACATATATAATTATATTTTAATTATACATAATTATGAATTATACAGACTTAATAATTATGCATAATTATATACATACATACAGTATTACATAGTTATTAATTATACATAATTACATCTGATAAATTAATTATACATAGATACAGTATACAGAATTATGAAATTATTAGAATATAATTATAATTTTATTGTGTTCCCCAAGAATAAAATTATAATTAAAAAACTTTATCAGCCTCAATATACGGTATTAATCATGAATATGGGGATTAGTTTTTTTTATCAATTTACAATGCATATATTTTTTTCAAATCTCAAATATTCAAATCGCAGTAAAATATGTCGAAATAAATTAGACATATTTAAATTAGTTAGACAAGCGCATTCCAGTTGCATCCTGCAATCCAGCGGGCACATGGTATCGCGACCAGCAACCGTCCAGTGTAGAGATATTTATTGACAATAACAGACACTGTGGACAACACAATCTTGCTCTGTATACAAGGAGAATTAGCTCAGTGTTCTTTGTCCCAACACAAACGTCAGGACTTTCATATGCCATAAATTGAACTCTGAATCAAAAGGTAATCGAATAGACCTTCCTTGCGAGCTACCATTATGGGAAAAACAGTGCATTGTGGGGCAAGTTGAGTGCCTGAAGCAGCAAAGAAACTGGGTTTCTGACCCATGATATTAACGAGAATCATATGTTTAAGGAAAGTACTGCAGCTTGAAGAATTCTGCATCAGTATCAAATCCAATTTTCAGCTCCGTATTCCGACATCAGAGACATCAACCGTCCCCCCATAATGAACTTGCGTTTTGCCTTTTTTAGAAGAGGAATAAAACTTATTGCCTAAAGATGAACCTATAACATCAGAAGGATACGGGAAATCAATTCATTATTTTGTAGCATACCTAATTATTCGTAGCCTCTTTATCGTGTCTGTTAGCCTCTTGTATATTAATCTTCATTGTTCTCATTCCCGTTTGTCAAATATAAATATCGTTGCCTGATTTGTATCTAGCCAGAGGGAGAGAGAGAGAGAGAGAGAGTTAACCAGAGTGCTTATTAGACACTTATTCCCAGGACACGCCTCGTCATTTATTCTTTAGTCAGTAAACAAGACACGGACCACTCCATCTTGTTACAATTTCTCCCTATGGAATATAATTTCATTGTTCTTGCTTTACGACAATCCCTGTAAGTCGATCAAGACAAGTTCACAGGTATGTCGCAAAGACGTTTCGTGGAATATCTATGGTGTTCATGTACTAATGCAAAGATAGAGGCTTTAGCATTCCATAATCATATGTGTAGCATACCTGATTACTTGTAACCTCTTTCTCGTGTCAGTTAGCCTCGTACACTAGTCTGCATTGTTCTCGTTTCCGTTTATCGTCTATAAATATCGTTGCCCGCCTTAGTATTTAATCAGATTAAGAGATAACCAGATTGCAAGACATAATACACCTTGCCACCAGGACACTTCTATGTAGCAGTCACCATAGTTACATGTGTAGCAGTCACCATAGTTACAATATTAACAATGATTTATTCCTATAGCCTCGCCTTATTATTAGCCTCAATCTCATGGAATACAAATTAGTTACCAGTCATCTCTCTCTATTGTAGTTACTTCCGCTTGTCAATCATAACCACTATATGAAGTCAATCCCTGCAGTTTACCACATTCATTATTATAATTCCAAGTATAGACAGCAAGTTGCATAACGTTTCATCATTGTTTTGTCTCTGCTTCTTGTCTACCTTTGTCGTGATCTTGGTCGTAACGATACCAAGTTATTTACCCAATCGTTACATATGTATATTTGAGAGACACGTTCCCCAACTTTGCTGGTCCCACGACAGAAAGAGATGGCAGAGTTCCAAGGAGTACAACTGCATTGTCGTTAGTGCTAGAGCACTATATCGTGACGCACAACGTAGAATACAAACAGACCGAGTTCTTGACGCAACGAGGATCAGACAGGAAAGAGGATGATTACAGGATGACACGGCTACATGTTCTTACACTCACGTGACTATAATAATATGATATCGTATATAATCTCGTGGTCCGACATCAAAGTACCACTCTAAATACATCATGCTTCCAAATATTTTATCCATTGTTCGAGATCTTGATGCTCATATCTCACCTAACCTGAAGGCCTCTTCGCATTGCCAAATTATTGCCTGAAAAGCTTACTCAATCATGCATTACATTTTGAAGTCATTCCATTGGAACAATGCTGAAAACCGTTCTTTTATAATTAACGTGCGACCACTGCTGGAGTATGCTACGCCTACGTTCTCATCATATTTACAAAAAGATTTTACAACGATGTCGAAAGTGCAACGCCTCTTCACAAAGAAAGTTTTCGCCCGGTGTTTTAATGACAGCATTTCGACATACGAAGAAAGAATGCAAAAATTTAACTTACAGTCGTAGGAAGAAAGAATAGTTTTAATGGACCTACTGGGAAGAGCAACTCATTATTACGTTCATTGTCCTTATATGTATTTGTAATCACGGGAGCCTGGAGCTCAAGGCCTAGAGCCAATATATGTAACTTGTGTTTATACTGTTGATTGATGAACGATCATTATTACTTGCTGTCAGTTGACAGAGCGAGAACTCGTTGCTATCATCGTGCGTACCGCTACGTGTCTGTTTAACATGCTTTTTATCGTATTGTTTATGGCATTATGGATAAATAGCAAAAGAAATTAAGATACAGCATTTAAAAACTCGCGGACATCCACTTAGATTTATCATTTCCCCTGTTAAACGAACATAAGCTATCACTTCTTTTATAATCGCGTTATTCCAAAATGGAATAGTTTACCTGAAGATTTTGTGTTAACTAAACATTTGTATCTATTTAAAAAGAAACTCACGTCGATTAATTTACTAGATCTATAAGCCGTGTAGTATAAATGCATGACGACATGCCTTCTATACGAGTATTGTATTAACATTGCTATTAATATATTAAATAGTTAAATACATACATAATATTCACTCCTTCACTTCACTTGTCCCTTAGTCTGTGCGCCCATGGGGGCGCCACCGAAGATCCTTGACAAGCTCTCTCCACTCCCGTCCGGTATAAAGAAAGAATTGGTTGTCATCTTCATGTGGCGTATCAAGGGCAAATGACGCATGTCGGAGCCCATCCCTCTCCATGCCCGACCACAGCCGATATCCTCCAATTCGGGGGCTCGCCCTGGCCGTGAACATCTAGCCGTTAAGTTCATCTGGGAACTCCTCCGCCCTAGCCGGTGACCTCATCATGGAAGTTCCTTCGCCTAGTGATGCAGTGTTAACATCACCCCCTCACGTGGTTTGGCCCGCCAGCTGAGGCGGTGTACCAGGGTGTGGCGCTTGGAGCCAGCACGTGAGAGATTTAGGGGATGCCTGGGGTCCAATGCTGCCTGTCCACTCTCAAGAGAGTGCAGCTGCCAGACACCAAAGTACTACCCCATGCAGAGCCCCATACACCCCATACATAATATACAATGCCGACATTAGGTTCACACTGACCACGCCTCGACCGCTACATTCTTGAGCGTGATCTACTATTCTTCCATTTACCCTTTAGCCTGTAAGCAAAGCCATGTGGCAGTGCAGAAGTAGAAATATGGACACGCATGCTTCAGGTCACGTCGCCTCAAGGAAGGCAGACATAATTATAGCTGTCCAAAACGCAAGCCCCATGCCATTATGCATTTGCTAATTGCAGTAATTAGGTTTCGTTGTAGTTTGCCATTCTTCTTAATTTCAAAGGTTGCTCTTGGATTTCAAAATTGTCCATTGAAGAATCAATAGCTGTGCTCCTGAAATCACAAGTATGTATCCCTGGATGCATTGTGACTATCCCTTAATGCATTGTGATTTGCGACCGGAAAACGTTTGTCTCTGAAAAGCAAAATAGCATTCACGTCAGCTTCAAACAAAGCTGGCATGGTAAATAAGTTAGACGCAACAGTCTGGTTTCATTTCTTCATTCAGACCAGCTCGTCTGCCACGACAACGAAAGAAAGGTGAGTAAAGCAAACGTCGCTCTGTAGAGCAGTATTTAACGTTTTAGTATTACTTTACGCTGTTGAGGTTTCGCCTAGAAAATTGGCTACAACCAAACAACTGTTGAAAATAAGTCAGCGACCTTAGGCTATGCTTTGTCTCTAGGTAAGATTGAGTGTAATGTTCAATGGGGATCTACAGTACAGTACCCTAAAACGATTTCAATAGCATTATTCGGTACACAAGAGTCAAAATTTGGGATTTTCTACCATGCACTATACATTTACATTTTATAATTGATCGGTAAGAAGACAGGTTTGAAGTTTACCTCAAAAGTTCAGGAAGTTTCTGCGATAATTTGGGACGGCAATAACTCTCTTGCATTTGCGATGAAATTTGTGGTCATCTTTGCAAAATCATACACAAGGGATAGCGAACTGGTTAGCTCATTTCAGTCATCGCGCGAGACCTACAGCACTGCTGCTTTAGAGAAGAAACGACATGATCAGCTTTTGTTATTCGTCTCATGTGCGTCCCAGGCATTGTCCTCCGGGTAAATTCCAGATGATTAGCTTTTCATAAATATTTCAATACGCCAAAATGATAACGATGGTGTAATCATGCCAATCCATATGAATTAAGAATATTTTTGGCCTCCTATAAATTACAAAAATGACATAAATTACTTTCGGGTCTCCAACACTGTTCCACAGAGATTTCCGTCAGGTGTAAATGCACGCTCCATTGGTTTTATCTCTCTCTCTCTCTCTCTCTCTGTGTGTGTGTGTGTGTGTGTCAATTTATTTTACTTCGTAATCAAAATGAGCGGTGTAAGCTCGCTTACATTGAGACGAAGGTCTAGTTGATAGTATAGAATACAGTGTAAGAATTTACGAGAATGATAATAATAAGATTTACAATAGAGCATAATTATACGGTTCTACATGATATTGAGTCTAAAGCGTATCTTTCTTTCCAATCAATGGCTGCGAGGTAGGATTTTAATTCGTATTTGAAATTCTTTATATATATAATATTATATATATAATATATATGTATTTCAGCGGCTATGGTATCTGTATGGATAAAAGGCATCACATGATTTGCATAATTATTTCAATCTTCTCTCAGTCCTTTGCATACTCACAGCTCATGTTGAACCGATATTCATAATTCATGCACGGAGGTATTTCGACTACAAATGTACAAAACGTTTGGGCACTCCTCTTCTTGCGTGCGCACGCGCAGTTGGCAAATTTGAGGTTCGTTCAGCGATAGTGGGCGGGATCGGTGACCGATAAAGTGAATGCTTTATTGGTTCACAACAATCACAGAACGACTCCTACCTGAGAAGAACAGCATTGATTGTTTGTGATTAATTGATTACTTGTGCTATTACTGCATTTTCAAACGTCATCTTCGCCTTAACGACACGCTTTGACTAATTTCAGTTGTATTTCTCTAATGACGAGTTTCTGATTGAAAGGACGTCTTGTTCGGCTGTCGCTGATATCTGATCGCTACATTGAGTGCCTGTAAACGACACTTCAGAAGTAACGCGGTGTGGTCCTCAAGCTCCAGCAGTTCGGAGACCACAACATGTGTTGGGCGGACCAAGGGGGCGGACAAACCTAGGGATCTGTGGCCGCGGACCACTGGTCTGTGTGGTCTAAAGGCGGGCATATGTGGCTACCAGTCAGACGTCCGGGGTTCAACTCCCGGGCCGATACATAATTATATTAGTTATGTCTTCTGTGGTTCTAATCCGCCGTGCGCAATTCCACTGCATGTCGGTATATGCAGTAAGTCAGTTGACTGTTGACCTCTGCCAAAGGTGAAGACGTCAGAAAATTGCTTTGTTTGAAACGCAATCAGTCGTTCTCTTTCCAATGATGGTCAATTTCAGGGATTGTTCTTGGCTGTCAAAGTCGTACATTTCAGCTCAAACAACGTGCCTAAAAACAAGTGTATCCCGTCATGCATTGGAAGCTGCGCTTGGTCCATTGTCGAGGGCTCCAAGAGAGACAAGCCATTGGCTTAGTGTTTACCTTCGTTAAGTAAAGTGAAATTTACATTTACATATCTAGGCGCCGGAATTGGGTGAATAGGTTCACCTCAGAGGCTGGCGTAGGCGTAGGTGAGCCTCGGTTACAATCAGTCTCGTAATGACACAGTCACGCATCTTTCCTCCTTAACCACATTCGAGGATGTCGTTATATTAATTATGCTGCATTGTACATCTGTTAACACTCTTTGATTACAGTCATACAGTCCAACCATTTCTTTTTCTATAGTATAATGCTTTTGTCCAAGGCAACAGGCTAAATTAGCGTCCAGGCCTCTGTCTTATTGTTCAATCTTGCGATAGTAACATTGCGGAGTGACAGCCTATAACAATGGCATTTCAAATGATAAATAGGTGAATAGGTTTTTCATGTAATGGCTTATTTCTCGTCCCTTCTGTCGTACACTCTAAGAACAAAAGGAACCGATCGCGATCTCAAAAGGAACCGATCGCGATCTGTCCCCCAATGTTGTTCCTTTTTTGTGCGCGCTCGCGGATTCCCGCTGTTAGCAAAATTCGAATGGCAGAGCCTGACGTCATGCTGCTGCAGCAGCCAATGAACTTGCTCCATTCCTAGTCCCAGACTACAAAATGGGACAACTAAACATTCGTTGCGAGCTCAAGTTGCAGAAATTCTCCTGTCAAAGCAATTTTGTCTGCGAAGGACTTGGAAATTGCACTTCAACTTCAAGACATTAACTTTTATTGGAGGATGTTTTCGGATAATGGGACTTACAGGTTTGTCATCGATTTATTTCTTTACTGTCTTGTAAATTGCTCTGACCTTGTTTCGTTGTTGTTTTTTCAGAGCTGGTTCCTGCACGGCAAACCAAGAGCAAAGCAACAGCCGCCAACAGCAAAAT
This sequence comes from Calvadosia cruxmelitensis, assembly GCA_900245855.1. Lineage (NCBI taxonomy): Eukaryota > Metazoa > Cnidaria > Staurozoa > Stauromedusae > Kishinouyeidae > Calvadosia > Calvadosia cruxmelitensis. Next base: position 765 of record OFHS01000132.1, on the reverse strand, counting down.
AAAGGTAAGGCAATTTTTACATGTTTACGTAGCTGATCACTCCTTGTATCCTATGCAATCTATGCGATCATATTCTGAAGTCCTAGTTGCTCGTTGAGTAGGCCTAGGGATCGTCTAGATGTGCCATGGCGATTGCTAATGACCCAAACATCAGCATCATTACGGACAAGGTAGACTTGTATTCTTGTAAGCTGTGATTGAGATCCTTATTTTACAGATTTATCTCTAGTAGCTAGTTCTGTCGAAATGTTGATCTTGTGGGTAAAACTTCGTGTAGTAATTGCCTAATTGGTGTGGATTGCACCGTTGTATTTCTAGGAAAAAAGGAACAGAGAAGCATAGCCAGAATCACATGACGAAAATCCTGAACATATATCAGGAAGTGTCTGGCTGCCCATTGGTTTGACCGTAGCTTTATTCTTACATTTCCTGTAACTTTTTGAACAGGTGAGAATCGATTGCTCTGTGTCTTTATAGCAACGTTTACGTGCTCTGTGCGTCTGAATGTTGAACAAACTTTCTGCCTTTTGGAAGTTTTTAACCACGTTTTCTTTGTTCATCTATGTGGTTTGAAGCTCGTTTGCAACATCGATAGCTGTCATCAGGCTTAAAACTGTGTCTGATTTTAAGGCACATGATAGTGGTCAGCATATATGTTCAGTGTGTTTATGCATCATGATGATCATGTGGCCCTAGCTGAGCAGCCTTTTGAAATGGAAGGTTAGGCGATAGCCGATATTGTAGATTCTGCTAGCAACGAGATTC
>OFHS01000131.1:44806-55760 GCA_900245855.1 Calvadosia cruxmelitensis | reverse complement strand
AATCGCATTTACTGTCTCGCACAACAGCAATATTCAATCTATAGTTGTCCGCAAATGAGCTAACATACGTGCACAGAGACGTATTTTTCATTTGACCACCACAATATTCATTTTCATTGCAATCAGCAACCTGCAAAATAAACAAATAAAAACAAAAAATATTTTGATTGGGGATAATTAACTGACGATCATTAACATACAGATAATTAAATGACCAAGCACTTCTAAATAATCTTCATTGAATGCCGAGAAATCTCTTCAAGAAATTAAAATAAAATAGGGATAGCTACAAAGAACAAGATTAGGTTTCCTAGCCAATTCAACTTACAATCATTTGATTTGAAGAAGCCCTCGATTGGCTGTCTTTCCGATGGTACAAATCAAACTTAGCAGAAACTGAGTCTGAGCTTTTGAGGCATCCATTGGTAAATTCAACTACAGAAAGAAACAAAGGATAAAAGTACAGCAGAGTAAGCAATCCTCCTTCCTCCAGACCTCCACGTCAGAAACGCCGTTGAAACTTGAAACGGAGCGAAACGCTACGCTGTGAAGCAATCACGCCCAAGGAAATAAACCCATGTGATTTCATGGAAATTAAAGAAGTTCTTGGACTCAACGCGCAATATTCTATTTAGTTACTAACCTATTTTGGGCTGTAATTCAACTGGAATGTCTTCTAGAATGGAAATTTTGCAAGCCAAGCTGGCGGCGGCCATTTTTAACGTCACACATGTGCTGCATCAAAATGAGATTCAACAACAAATGCCATCCGTCAATCACAAACGACATTACGTCAATCAAATGTCATGAAGCAAAAGAAATGTGAACATTCTAAAAATTATTGCCTGTTTTGAAACTTCCATGTAGAGTACAAAACGGGTTGCATTTGATGCCGGTTTGAAGACAATCTATACGAGATTCATCTATATAATGTGTATCTTCAGGTAATAAAATACTTTGTATCAAATACAGCTATCTTTCTTTTCGATTCATATTCTTATAAAATTCAATAAAATTTAACAGGTATCCGTAGTTCCTAAAATAATAAATATTCTAAAATAATATTGTAATCTTGAAGCTATGCCAAAATAATTTACTATTAACATAGCTCTAGCAATAAATGTTCTGCTTTTTGTTTGGTAAAATAATTAAAATTAGTTATTCATTAGTAAATAATTGATTGCCAATCTAATTTACTAAGATTAGTCACAATGCAGTTTGCAATACACCCGATTTCAAAGTTAGGTATTCATTGAAACCTGTTCATAACGGTCACCTCTCGGACCTGAGAAAAATGACCTTAAGAGACAGGTGGCCTTTCTGTCCAAGTTGATTTCTATAGAAAGCATCATTTTGGGGTTATGAAGAGTGGCCTTTATACACAGGTGACTGCTCTATAGAGGTGGCCGCTAATACAGGCTTGTCTGCTTCCTTGATGAGGGTTTAAACAAAATTATGTTAGTAATTCCTTGGTTGCTTTCGAAATTCCACATACTGTATATATTTAAATGACAGATACGTTGCTCGTCCATGACAGGGAAAGATTGCAGATTTCCAAGGAGTACATCATGGTTGTTGTTGCGAGAGCTCTATGCCGTGAAACAGAAATTTCCTGATATTTGAGCCAACAGACTGTTGTGGTGTAATGCTTCCGTATTAGCATGTTTGGTCAACAAGCAGCTGGTCCAATTACACGGCCATCCAATCAAGTGGAATTCATGCATTTTTCATTGTCTAACTGATTTGTGTATATGTTCCGAATGTGGTCAATCGACAAATTTCTTATATCATCTCATTAATTGTCCAATCCTACATAAAATTTGTAAAAGATTGCAAGTCGTTTGACACTCCACTATAACTTTGCATACTTATGAAACCTTAGATTTCAAGATAATACAGTCAAACCTGTATTAGCGGCCACCTCTATAGAGCAGCCACCTGTGTATAAAGGCCACTCTTCATAACCCCATAATGGCACTTTCTATAGAAATCAACCTGGACAGAAAGGCCACCTGTCTATAAAGATCATTTTTCTCATGTCCCAGAGGTGATTGTTATAGACAGGTTTCACTGTACCTTAAAATGTATTAATGTAACTTGTGTTACTCCCCAGAGGGTTGAAATATAATGATATCATTACCCAATTCAGTGAAACCAACTATATTGCTTCTCTTTCTTTTAGATACCACAATAATCATGTCAAACATAAAAGAAAACAACCAGATTCTAGTTTAGTTGTTATATTTACAAAATGAAGTAGATATTGACATAGGGTTGAAATGATACATTTAACCTAAAATACTGTTAGCTGTAAATTACGACATTGCAAAATGCATTTTGTTGGCATCAAATGTATTTAAAAAGAAGGCTGATGTTGCTTTGGCAAGGAGATTTCTTCTTTGAAGTTGGATTTCAAAGTATAAAATATTTGCGGAAGAATTTCTTGGTGTTTTCATCACCACCCTTGTTGAGCTTTGAGTCACACCTAGAAATTGAAATAGAAAAAATGATTTAAATTTCATTGCCAAGCACGGCGGGTAACACTAACAAAAAGACAATGGTCTGAACACAAGGTGGTCATAGCCGGATTGGAACTAAAGGGCTGTAGGCTCAGGGACCCCAGGGCTGTTAGGCCTTTCGATAAAAGCGTCCTTCTTAGATGACTTGGAGCATATATCCCCAGGGAAGATATAGTTGCCAGGGAACTGCATTTCCTGATATTTGAGTCAGTCGACTATTCATAGAATTAACACAATGACTACTAGAGGACTTTAATTGCATTTCCTAAACTAGAAACACAATTCTACTATCAGTTAACTGACTTTGCACAATGTTTGCAAATTTCTGGAGGGTCTATTGCTTAGCAAGGGCAGTAGGCATGCGCCTGTTGGGTTTACAGTACTAGGTAATCCGTCACTGATTATATGCTTTCAGAGCTATTCAAGGAACATAAAGTAGTCTGACCTACCGCGGATTTGTCACGTTGCACATTGGTCATTCTCCTTGTCAACCAACGGCTGTCGAAATGCTTCATTCTTGTTGAATTTCTTTGGTCGTTTTCCTGTCTTGGACTCCTCTTGTAGTTTCTTGAGAAGTGTCTTGTCTTTGGTAGACTGAACTTTCAGTTTAGCGAGCTCCTACATATGCATCAAAATTAACATTTTAAGAATCAGGATAACCTCAACCAGGCCACTGGTCATACGTCAGCAAACTTGAATTATTTGAAAATCAAATGTTTATTGGCAGATATATTATTTTACCTCTTTCAACAGCAAGTTATCTTCTTTTAATTTGATCACATGTTTGATCTTTTGTTTGTTATTCTGATGTCCGAGAATTTCTGCGTAGCGATGGGATAACGAAGCAATCTAGAAAACGACAAATGTCAGAACTCGTTGTTGCAAACAGACAATCGGTACATTCACCAGTAAAACTCAATAAATTAATTGAATTTATTTTCCAAACTTGTCTTCCCAAACTATCGTACAATAATTATAGCACAAGACAAACTAGATTGAGTTGCATTTGAGTAATTTTTCTATACAGCAGAACAACATTCAGTAATCTTAGTACAGCAACAAATATTGGCGGAACTCAGTACCCACAATAGAAAGATCATTCTCACCTCTTCTTTTTTACCGCAATTCTCATCAATCAACAGTTGCCGTTCAAGGTTGAACTTGTCTAGACATTCCTGTTGAAGATTAAGCCAATCAATTACAAACAAAATCTGTGACAACCACTGTAAGATGCTAATATGAGGCCATGCAGATAAAGCAGATACGGCATAATGCAATTCTTCAATAAGCTTGGAATAAAAGCGACGGATAACGATGGGATTCCCACAAAAACTATTAATGAGTAAAAAGTATCGTCAAATATCCACGGCGATATGTCAAGAAATCAATAAACATGCATCACGCACACTTGACAAACTGAACGTACTACTTGAGAAATTGAACGTACTACGAAATACAAGAGTATTTCTAGCGACTGATGACTGGCAGTTTGGGAGCTAATTGATTGATTGACGAGAGTACCGTAAGCAACACAAATTGATCTGCAGCATTTCAAGACTTTGTCTTATTACCTGAAAAGGACCAATCTTTCTCGACAAGCATTCGTACTTTTCCTTCCACCTAATTAAGCAAACAGCAACATGATAGCGACAACGGCGGCAGAAGTCGCTAAGCTCATGACAACAAGTTCGAAACAACTTAGATGAACCCCCACTGCAATCAACTGCGCGACCTAATCCATGGATCACGAGTAAAGCTGAGTCTGGGAATAAACATTGAGTCTGGATTAAATTACTAAAAACTGTATATGGGAGTCAAGATTTAGTCCTGGACTACGCTTTAGTCCTAATCCATGAATTAGTCCCCTGCAGTCAACACTCCTTTCCTTTGCGTTCATAATGATTGGAAAGCACATGATCTTTCTTCATCTGAGCACTGTAACTAGCTCTTTTGGGCAACGATGTCATAGATTCTGGAGCTGAAGCATCTTTGACATACCGGTATTGAGAATGAGATAAATTTACACATGCTTACATTTTGATGTCATCCTGCAAGTGCTCTGTGCTCTTGTCGACCTTCAACCTGCATGGCAATGACAAAAGAGAATTTTGAAAGTGCTGTTAAACAATCCACTGGTCCCCTGAGTTTTGCAATTAATTAAACATACAAAACTGTCAAGAATCGACAAGAACTAAATTGAGACACGGTTTTATAATGGTGTTGTGGCGGCATAGCCCATTCGATTGCCAAGCTTGAAGGTTTTGCGGTTTTACCTCTGTAAATCAGTTTCCAACGATGAGTATTGAGTTTGCAAAGTTTCAAAGTCTCTGCAAAGTAAACATAAATATCAAAAAGAGAGCAAATCAAGATGAACAAGCATTACAACAGTCGACTTTTGCAGAGAACTACGCAAGAAGTTCAAATTCAAAATGAGCTCTTAGCTGTATCTGTGTAAGTATGTACAGTGTGTATGATTTATTCTGAAAATCCATCATGTTACAAGTAACGCTTTTTCATGGAGCAGAATAGCTTTCCTCTTCCAATTTGCTATGAAAGAAAAGCGAACATTTTATTGTACAATTATTTGCAGGTCAACTAGCAGGTTCAGGTTTAACAAGATATTGAAGACCTCTTCAACCCTACGTGAAAAGTAGCATCTTTAAACGCACGATGAAGGCTATTGTGCGAGACAGTACACACGGTTTACTGGCGCAACGAAATAACATGAGTCGCTGTTTGTCGACACGAGCAGACTGTTTATTACGAAAAGTAAACAAGAAGATCAACAAAACAGGAATACAATAAAACGGAAGTAGAGAACAACAGTTGCAGATTGGCTATTGCGTTAGCTAATTACGGCATTAAAAAGTAATTTCACTACTTACGTCTCTTTAATTTCCATTTTCTTGATAAGCGCCATTGAACTCTTTTGTTGGACCTCATATGTAGAACGCAGCAGTGCCAAATCTTCTTTGCTAAATGCAGAAATTACATATAAGATTCTACCTCTTGGGACTTTCTACAATTAATACTACAGAAGACACAACGGATATACGTGTTGGCTGGGCTTGGAATTGAACCCAGGACACTTGATTGATAACAGTGCATACTATCAGCCAATCTAAATTGACACAACCGCATACCATGTACTGTAGGAATTCTTGGTCGCTTCTAGCTCTTTTTTCAAAATGCTTTCCTTTTTCAGGTTCTCAGCTTTGGACTTTGCTAAATTGAAAAGAAGAAAATCAGGAGAGAGCACATCTTGTAATGTAAGCAGGAATAGGCAAACAAATTATCTCTTGAAATACTCACCAGCAGTCTCTTCCATGTGTTGGTACTTCAACGTGATTGCTCTGATGTTGTCCGTCATCATGTGCTCATTACTGTAATTAAATGACGGCGATGCATTCAATACACTTTCAACAAGATCCACTGCCATTAATTACCATACAAACAGTGGTACGATCATGCAGACCGGAAAAGGCTTCATGACGTTTATGTTGCATTATGTAATAAAACCTCCCATCTCATATTCGTGTTAGCCTTGTATCCGTGTTAGTAATGAATGAATCTTTTAGTCTCGTTTCTGTATTTAGTTTGAATGAATTATTCTGTGAGAGGTTAATTGCTTTTCCTCTTGTTACCATTCTCCTGTCAATCAATATGTTAATTAGTATCATATACGCTATTGTCTTGTGAATTATTCTGCATAATTACTGTATCTATAAATTAACTTGATATGTTGAAATATATCAGATACTCCTGGATGGACAGAACGCAACACGTCATTACACAGAGTCCCTTGTCGTTTGTTTGATACGACAGTTTATAAAGTTTACGTCAAAAACAACTATCTATTAGATTCTACTTTCAATATTGGATTCATTAATCATCAAGCTTACTATCCGACCCCAGTTCATACAGTGAAATCTGTCTATAGTAGTCACCTCTGTAACCTGAGGAACGTGACCTTTATAAACAGGTGGCCTTTCTGTCCAGGTTGATTTCTATAGAAAGGGTCATTTTGTGGTTATAAAGAGTGGCCTTTATGCACAGGTGGCTGCTCTATAGAGGCGACCGACACCCCTGATACAGGTTTGACTATATGATAATATTTCACACTTTACTAGAAGTAGCGGCAGGTTGTTAATCGTGTTTGCTGGTATCTGGAGAAAAGTGCAACAGGCCACTTGTGTGGCTATCGGGCGTAGCCTCACAGATCATGCTTAACGGCATTTGCATGTTGCACACTTACTCTTCCAGCTCCTTTTCGATGACTGCTGTTTTATTTTGAGCTTCCTGCAATTGTTTACTGGACTTTGCTTTATAGTCTGTCAATTCGGAAGTCATCTGGTCACACATGGCTGATTGCAGCTGAAAAACATCCAAGCGAAAGTTCACAGCCCACAGAATAATCAAACTGAATACAATAAATAAACTTTAGAAATTTTAACAATTTAAAATAATTTACTATTGTGTGAACTGTGAAGTTTCACTTTCTACATAGAAGAACCTGTTCGTCAGTTCTGCCAGTATCTCTTACATGCAGGGCCGTCTTAAGAGTCAAGAAGGTCTAAAGTACTGCTTCTAAAGGGGCCTATCTGAGATTGTTAAATATTCTGAAACTTATAACTATGTGATAAATGTTGCCACATACTTCAATTCACTTGACATGTCAAAAGACAATTTGCTTACTCCCACTTCCAAAAAAGTGAGATTCAATTCAAGGAGATTTTATTCATAATTGAAACCACTGAAACATTAGCTGTAACGTTGAAAATTGCCATTGAGACTGAGGTCATTGGATTCAAATTACAATTGAAATGAAATTGCCTATTCAAATTGAGGGCATAAAGCACGAGCTTTGAATACCTACGGGATAAAACGGCCCTGCAAGTAATACGGTACTAGATAATAAACTAAGCTAGTATTACTTTGATACCACCTGTAGACAAGGCTTTCCCGTGGATGCTATCATCTATCTTACCTCGATCGCTAATTGTTTCTCATGAACATCCTGCTGCAGACCCAATATCCTCTCTTCCAGGTCAATATTTGTGCCCTCTAACTTTAGAATCTGCATTGAAACAAATTTATAACAACTACCCTTGCTGTAACATAGAAAAGATGTTTGAAAATCAACATGGACTTAATTTTCTAACCTGGGTCTTTTGGTTCTCGCATTTTTGCTGTGCTTCATGTTGGCCTTGTTTGAATTCTGACAATTTCTCCTAAAAGAATTCCATTGCATATGTGAGTAGCAAATAAGGCCGTACAAATGGGATGTAACCATTTAATTACAATAATAATATTGCAAACAACAAATGAGACACAACATCTCAAGCGGACACCCGAAACTTTGGAGGCTGTTACGATCCACATGCGTTCTGTCAACGCAAAACGTCACACTGAAATGTAGCTAATTCTCAACGTCATACGAATCTGCATAAATCGAAATATTACATAACATAAACCCTAATAAACTATCAACCAGTATTACAGATATTACGCACAATTCTTCCAACCTTGCAATCTAGCAACTCTTTGTCGACAGTCACAAAGTGATTCTTGAAACTAGAATTGAAGTAACAGAATGAAGACTCATAGAGGTGGCTTAGGGGTAAATGTGCCCAAAATTCATCAGACACTGGAATGCCATAAAAGGCCAAAGACTAGATGCACCGTGTTACAGACAATAGGAAAGTTCACAAGGCAGCTGCTGCTATTCTGTTATACAAATCTGGGGCTTCTGTTTGTATGCCGTGAAGAAATCAAGATTGCATTAACGGGAGATGCATAGTGCTTGGTAACTGCCAGTATTTGGAATAATGAGGACCAAGAGTACATAGGAGATGGATGTAAATGCTGTGCTCTGGTCCATAGACAGGAAATAACCAAAGAATTCATGTGATTGTTGTTGCCATTATGAACCAGTGCTACATCTAAAACCTGGCAAGGTTGAGTTACGACAAGAGAGATTGAGAGAGTTACAACATGCACAAAATAATACAATGAACAGAGTTGAGACAACATACCTACAAGTTACAACAATATAAAGGGAAAGATTAACTTCTTGCATGCTTGAGTGAAGGGTTTTTGGAGGCATGTGGCTGCTACAAATGCTTACCTTGCCAATTTGTCCATCAACTTGCTGCATTTTAATTGCATCTCCATTATGCTCCTGTAATTAAAAACACCACGGTCAGACATGTTCTTAGAAATTAAATTATTTTGCAATGACTCAGAGGGAACTTATAAACTCACTTTGTGAAATCTTCTTCGTGCTCCTGTGCTCTTTTGGTCACGCGGTCAAGTTGCTTCAGAACGCACAGTTTATCACTGACCAAGTCAACATTTTGCAACTCTAGATCCCTGAAAGAATTGTTTCACCGTTACCATGGATACACTGTGGACACACTCCCCTACATTTGAATACAGTAAATGTATGAGCACTGCAAGAATCTATGACTTCAACTTCAAGATATGTAAACAGCAAACAGTTGGAAAATGATTTCTCCAAACCTTATAACTTGTTCATTTTTCTTATTTTCTGAGATTAGACCATCAGCCATCTTTCTTAGTTCGTCAAAGACTGCTTGCTGTGAATCGATGTCAAATTTATGTGGCTGATGTGCTTCTCTAAACTGTTGTCGTATTTTTTCAATTTCAGTCTTTAGTGTATCATACGATTCTGTCACTTGAAGGTAGTTGTTAAAGTCAATCTGCACAAAATAAAATGATAGAAAGAACTCGTTTTAATCTGGCAACTCTATCAGCTCTGTAAGAGTCAGAATAAGTTACACATACCTAAAATGTATAACCTAAAAGAAACAAATGTACCTCAATCTTTTCTTTGCATTGGGCATTTTGTTTTCTTAGTTCTTGATTTTCTTCTTGAAGAGCGCCAATTGTTTCTCGACAGTTGCAGTGGTACTGAAAAGTAAGGTAGTTAATTTTATGAAAAACACTTGTAAATAGATTTTATAAACCTTTGTAAAGCGCTATTGAGCAATTAATTGGAAATAGCCCTATATAAATACACAAATTATTATTATTATTAAAAATAGCAGTGACTGCAGCGTAACATAAAATTCAAACACGATGATCAAAATTATTTGTTCATGTTCACTTTGAGAGGCGTGTGTCGAAGACGAATTTAGCCAACAATGTCTAGGTTTTCCAAATGTAATTCCAACAAAACACTGTCAACATCTTTTCGTTTCAAGCGTGAAACCTCTGAAAAATTACAACATTGGGCGATTCCTTGATTATACAAGCGGCCAATCATCTATGGTTAATCTGTAACTGAGATTTATTAACTTTCAAAAATGACATTGTGCCAAATGAGTACTGCGGCATTTCTTCATAGAACTATGCCGATAACTTCGATAAGACAGGAAGTCCTGCAGCTTTACTGAGAAGAGCAATAAATCACATGTTTAAATTCTCTGTGTGTACCTAAATAATGTCTAATTGGTGCTTATTCATGGCTTGGTTTCCTGTATATTACGCCTACCTTGGATGAGGCATCAGCCGTCAAATCTGGAGTTGAAGCTGAAATGGTGCTTTTGATTGACTTTGCAGGGGCTGGAGTTGAACAACTCTAAAATGCAAAAAGGACAGATGATAAGCCCTCTACAGGCTCAAGCACATTAGTCTGAAAAGAATGATCATGTCTATTTTTTTTAAATTTTTCAAACATAAATAATTATAGCACTTGTTTCAAAGCAGCTGTTGGACAATTTACACTAGATTAAATGAGAGAGTAGAGTAGACTGATTTGCAAGTAGCTCATAGCTGAACTTACGCTGGTGCGGTGAATACGAGATATGTTGAAAGACAAATCTACAAGAAAAAAAAACAAACATAAGTAGACATGTTAGGAAACACAAAGAAGCTATTTGACTCAACGGCTCACCAATACTTTTCAATAGGCTACAATGAAAATGAAAATTTGGACAGACACTATTGCTATCAACGTTTAAAGTGAAATTGATTGGCATTCAAGTTCAAATATTCTCAGGTCTGTTGAGTTGGGTTCCATACACCTTTATTTATAAGCTTTCAAAATTAATTAGAAATTCAAATAGAAGGTCGCTTCAACACCAGAAATGATTGGTATTGCCGTAATCAGTCGGTTCATCTTTACCAATTCCCTTAGATGCATGCGTAGGTATTTAAAGGCTAATTCTCTTGCAAAGTGAAGTTCAGATCTTGAAAGAATATCCAGCAAGATATGAAGCATTTCACCATCTGCCTAGCTTACCTGGGACAAGGAATGGACCTTCTCCACTACTTTCTGGTTTGTTCTCTAGAATTAAAAGATAATGATACAGTACAAATAATTGAAATAAAAACACCTTTTAAAACTCCAAAACAAAACTTTAACATAGGTTCCCCAAAATCATGCTAACCCTTAGTGTTGGGGGGGGGGG
>OFHS01000131.1:4233-26954 GCA_900245855.1 Calvadosia cruxmelitensis | reverse complement strand
ATTGATTGATTGATTGATTGATTGATTGATTGATTGATTGGTTGATTGATTGATTGAAAGAGCATGATATCAATGTGCAATATCACAAACGTATTTTACATGTCCTATTTTTTCTTCGCAGCATCTCAAACAACAACAAAACGCGCTCACGGAATTGCTCTCAATCATCCGATTGGACTTTGACGATTTGAAAACGATCGACGAAGGCTTACATAGTTCAACAACCAATCCAAGGAATTAACCTTACATGTAGCCTTGCGCTCCGTTAATTAAGACAGACTGTTAGTCCGTGGTTGAAATTTGGACTAGATCTCAATCAACGAACATATGCAACGCGAAAGCACGGAATCGTACACGCAGTTGTGTCTGGAGAGATTAATCCCCAAAGAATGCGTTTGATGGCGCACTTTGAAGGCATTTCTACCATTTAGCAATTTATTTCTACATTATTTTGTGTAATTTGAAGTAAATGTAGTTTCCAACGGTAAGTTTCGTTTCTCAAAAACATGGAACGATATGTGATCGCATTTCTATATTCTTGTTTCTTAGTTCCCCTAAACCATGCCACCGTCTTTGAAAAGGAAACCATCTAACTGTCGCTAAAGTGCTGAAGTATTCTAATGATATGCGATATGCCAGCTCTTTTTCGGTCTTGTATAGTTGGAATGTTTTACGGAGTTTCGCCGACCCTTTTAAGCTTGTGCGTTATCTCATCGACTTTAATGATAGATATTCCAGCGCGACCCTCACAAATTCAGTATTTGAAATTCTTGTTTTGTCTCTTTGGTGTTTATTACTGGATGCTACGCTGAGTCATGTGTTATTTGAAAGACACGTATGCACATCAGACAGCAGATGAAATGATTAACTGTCTGCCCATCTCAACCAATATAGTTCTGTGTTAAATATTTACAATGACATTTGATAGTCTCCCAATCAACTCATTTCAGCGATATTTACAAGTGGAGGCGATAAATCAAAATGTCGACAAATAATTCATTTATGGAGTGGCTATCGCCAATGTCCAATTAGGCGAAGATCAATTGACCGTGTCCTTTGACAGATGAAAAGGACTGGTGAAGATAGTCCTCTGTCATGCTGCCGTTAGTACTGGGCATGCGCGTTGTGACCGGTGTCTGTTGCTGCTGTTGTGCTTGTTGCGGTTGTTGTTGCTGTTGCTGTAAATGGTACAGCGGTTGTGCTTTGGACTGGAATGGCGACGACGACAGATGGTAGTCCGGATATTGGAGGTATGGCGGTGGTTGATTGGTGAAATATGATTGGTTGGTGTCCCACCCCTGGTATGTACCCTGGTGCGACAACGCAGGGGCGTGGCCGATGGTGTGCGCAGGAAGGAGTTGTTTGGGACTGGGAGGGAGAAATGAATTCACACCATCTACACACGAGACCATAGCATTAGGTGGTTGCTGCGACGGCTGAGGCGCCTGCTGGAATGTTGAATTGATGAATTTCTCCCTCTTTCGCCATTTTGCTCTTCGGTTCTGGAACCACACCTGAAACAATGCAACACCAATACATTATATAATCCAACTGGTCTGAACGACTACCTGTCTTAAGCGACCACCTGTGGTAAGAGACCACCTTCAAGTTTTCCCGTCAAATGCACTACAAATCACCTGTCTAGAACGACAACCTAATGAGTGTTCTATCAGTAACATTAACGATGCTCTGTCTTAAATAACGCTAGAAATTCACCAGTGCGAATTCTCGTAGCACAAGCAAAAACTGAATCAATGCAATTGCAGCAAATCTAATAATATAGCAGCAGTATTTATATAATTAGAATAAATTAGCGAGATACCACAATAGAAATAATTAAGGCGCCATAGATAAAGTATACGACGCCACAAAAAGGCTATTTTCATTTGCCCTCTGGGAGGACGCATAACAGTCAAGACGGGTATGATGTATATTGCATCATGGGAAGTCTCGTCCCAGTCCTCCTTTCGTGGAGATCCTGCGACTAGTAGAATGTCATGTTGTGAGTATTTGCGCCATGCGAAGAATCATATCTGACGTGCGATTTTTTGCGTTCTTGTTAAACTGCCTGCCAAGCTCACATTCAACTTTCTAAAGTCCGTTTATTTACTCAATGATGCGTACTGTACAGTATGTTGTACCAAAAATAAGGCTGGCAAAACGTTAGGGTTGAGTTTAGGGTCCTGAGCCCTGTACCCGGGGGCACGGAATCAGGCCACCAGAACTCAGACTGACTTTAATGGCAAACTGTTACAATGGACCTATTTGCGACTTTTCTCCTTCATCAAAGCAACCAAGCATGCGTGATCATAACGTTTGATCAACAACAGCTGCATTTTTGTCGACATTTTCGCACAGTCGATTCTACTGACTGTTAATTCTCGCGTTAGCTCGCTTGCACGTCACAACTTGCTGTTGACAGACTCCTTATCTGGCAATTATGAGATCAACACATCAGCATATTTGCTAGAATCCTATTTTCACCGCAAATCCTTATTAAATGGTCATTAAATTCATGAGTCTATTTGCGGAAATGCTCTATTTTAGTTCACAGTTGGTTTATGCCAACAGAAAATGTTGCAAACATCACGAAACAAAAGAGACAAAAAACACACGCTGAAAACACAACACGAATCGAATCAAAATTAAAATCATTTGTGTGTGTACTTTTTGACGCAACTAAGTTACAAAAATCGTGAATGTTTTGTGTGTTTGAGTGGAAGAAAAATTTCACTGATAAGCATAGCTTTTTATGTTTTTCTGACTGATTACTACGACCTCTCTCTGTAATGTCAAAACTTCTGCATATGTAACTAATTGCACCCTTCACAATACTGTTCTATGAGAATCATTATTCTCTCTTTTTCTCCACCTTTAATTGCTTTGTTACTCTGTGTCTTGCTACTTCCTAATCTTTAATTTCTATTTCATATATACTGCAAATTTGTATAATCTCCGTTTTATAGTAATTTTCTGTAAAAAATTAAGGACATCCCGAACAAACTAGGACATGTGCTTATGGGATGTTCCTGATCATGTAAATATATTTTGTTTGTTATTTCACTCAGTCTTTATCTGAATTCTATTTTCATGATAAAATATACAATCTATCTACAGTATATGTCTATATTGCCGGCGTGAGCAGATTTGTCGTTTTTCTTGTGTCTTTTTAACGTGTTTAGCTTGAGTTTTTGCTTCATCGTGTCGGCGTGGTGTTGCCGTGTTTTCAATCCACGTGGCTGAACAATAGCCTGAGAAAGCAGCCACGTGCCATCCCATGATCCTCTTAGCACATCACGTCGTCAATAGCAACGTGGTAAATCACCATTCCAAGTTTATCATCATCAAGAAATATTTTCAACTTATAAAAAAATTATGAAGAATAATATAATAATTTGGTTAATAATTATACAGTACCTGCTGTTCGCTCGTGGAAGCAATTGAACATTGAAAATTTAATTATCATTTTCATCTTTACTATCTGATTTTGATAGAAGGATTAGTAATGTTTTCATTATTTTGCAACATAACAGTTAATCGTAATTTCTCTTCCGTGATTATAACAAACGTGTCTAAAGAAACAGAAGCGAAATTTGAGAATTTCGTTTCTGCAATATTTGCCGTTCAATAAATACATTCACACGGGTGCTTGTTTTCAACCTTCCTAGCGGACTTTGAAAGATAACAGATGTGTTTTGTATCCGACAAATTTGTTCATAAACCAAATTACAAATTCCGGGAATATTTTTGTATTTGGAGATGAAAGTTACACATTTATTTCTTTTTTGGGGGGGCAATTTGCGTGGATCAACGATAAAAATGCAGGCAAATTCACCGTCTAAAGGGCTCCGGATATTTTATAACGTTATTTGCAAGACTTTAGGGTGTGTCCATTGGTTTCCTTCTTGAAATCAAACAATAGGCTCAAATCTCATGTACGTGAGAACAAGAATTGAATAGGTCAAAGACCAAAAAAAGACCTTGAAATCAGTGACCCATGACGGCATCTATTGTCTGCTGCGATGCAGTTGTCTCGCATCGGGAAAAAGAAACCGAGGCGCCTTTAAAAGAAAGAACATCGCATTGTTGAACACCGCAGAAGACGTGACCAATGATTGAAAAGACAAGCCATAAATGTCTCGTGGAAGATCATAGATAGTAGATATTCCGGCATCACGTACTTAATAGAATATGCCATGTTACAGACGAGAATTTATCCCAAATTTTGATGACATTAAGGCGATTCAGAAGGACAGTTTTAGAAATTTTGCCACACAGAGAGTACAACATCAGATGATTGAAATCCAATCTACCTCAGAGGAAATGATCTTTGATGAACCAACAAAGGAATTGTTTGACACACATGGGTTTGGAAATATAGCGATATAGTAATAGAACGGTGATATCCGAATCGAATTGTGACAAATTCGCACTATGTCATCCGTAGAATACTAATGCCTCAAGAACGTATGACTCGCCGGAGAATTTTGATTTATCATCCACGCCTATTTGTTTCGACGTTGAGACGTGACGCCGCGTTGGTGCCGACCAGACGCTGTCTTAACATTTGCCTCTTTCGAATTATCAAATGCAGCAATTATCGCATGGCCTCTTTGAACTATCCTAACCACGATCAGGCGATTGCTTTGCAATTAAGAATCTTGAAGATTAAATGATTATAATTAAGATGAGTCTGATTGTTGGTGAATTGTTCTTGAATTAAATGGCTTCTCCATTAGCTCTGCTTATGATCATAAATAACAAGGGCGGTGTCGATTGACTAACACAGACGCTCCAATATCATCTGATTTCTTTAAAGACAAGAGATTGTTTTTGACTGCAGTAGGAATGTTTCCGACTCGCCAGTTTTACTGGTTTGTTTCAATAGTACTTGTTTTTTTAATCGCCAGGAGATTTCTCCAATTCAGATGTTTTGATGAAGTTTCATTTGGATGTTTTCGTTGCTTTCACTGCGGTTGCGTCAATTATCTAGGGAAGCGAGCGCGTCGTGGTTGATCTCTGGCTGCCAGTGAAGGTGAAAATGCGGCTTTGAGTTATCTCAGCATCCATCTAAGCTCAGAGCTATCTCCCAAGCTAAAGATCTGCCGCTAGATTTGTTGAATGGTTCGTCTGTACAACCGCGAATAAAAAGCAATTGCGGTCGCTAGAAACCACAAGGCTATCTCGTTCCGTCTTTGACAGACGCCAATGTGGAACTACAGTCAATTGACGACGATGAAAGGCGGTTCCCTTCGCGGAATCGCGGTGGTTTGTTCCTTCGTTTGCCTACAGGATGTTTATAGCTTTGTGGCACGAGGCGGTGAATAGTTGCAGTCGCCACTGAGAAGATAAGGGTGGATTTCAATAGACCAAGGCGTGGCCGCACGACAATGCGAACGTGTCTGCTAGATGATGTACGCAAGACCGAACCATCTCCAACGAGACGACCTCACAGCAACCTTTCCACTTGCGTATGTAGAGGGGACATTGGGTCATCCGCGCCCTGCTTTGCCAAAGTATTGAGCCAAAATGAGACATAATGTTGCTGTTGTTAGCCACGTCCTCATTTCCGATGTCCTAAATAAACTATCTCTTATCTATTGCTAGTGGAAACAAACTAGAATGCTTTATTCTCTGTCTTCCGCACTGACCTGTACTCTCGCTTCCGTCAGACTCAGTCGCAATGCGAGATCTTCTCTCATGAACACATCTGGATAATGCGTCTTCTCAAATGCCCGCTCCAATTCGTCTAACTGGAATTGTGTAAATGTCGTGCGATATCTTCGCTGCTTGCGTTTACCTCCCGGATAACGTTGCGAAAAAGCATCTGAAAATGCAAAAGATATATAAGTCATCATAAAGAAATATACTTTTAAAGTTGATTATGTATTCGTAAGTTTAAAGCTTAAGTCAAAGGTGAGGGAGGGTTTTTTCGATCTCTGGTCTTCAGTTTACGCAAGGTCTATGCGAGGCTTCAAATGCGCAAACGGTGAGAATACACGTCGATAACAGCTGCTAAGTCAACAAATCTGGTAGCTAATTCCTTTTATGTCAAGCGACAAGCGCACCCGGCAGTTCTACAATCAACAAGGTAGTAATTGCAAGCAATTAATTAAGATTAAAATTTATGGAAAGTTCTTTTTGACTCCCGCGAACCGTTTTGGGACACTTTTTAAACGCATTTGTCGAAATTCAAGTACTGTAAAAATCTGTTGCTTGTGAGAAAATCGAGGACGGAACAAAATTGCCTGTTTCGTCGGACATACTGCACAGAATATAGATATTTCACGCGATCTTTGAAAATTGCTAGTTTTTATGCCACGATGTCGATCCACGCGCTATCCGACGCGATCCTCTGACATCTCATTCGTCCGCGTCGTATTAAAAAAGTACTGGACCCTACTGGACAAGCAGGTGCAATGTGCTAAGATGCAGTATCTCAGGTCGTAATTGGATCGCCTTTCTCCATCTGGGTTTTCAATGAAATGCTATTGCGTTGCGAGTACTTTTTCGTGGCCTTCGGCGACAGTAACACAAGAGCCTTACGCTGCTTGGCGGTCGTGATCTGTGAAAAACCCACGGTCAAACACACAAGGCTGCAAACGTCAGCTGGTTGCTTTTCCCATTCGTCGAGCGAACGTACTGCCATGGCAACTATTGTACGACGTCGTTGAGACACTGGGTGCCATGACAACGGGGTATTTTCCAGTCTGTGGCCGATTGCTTATGCCGAACACTGTGAAGCTTGAGTTGGGTCCATGAACAGACACAAAGATTTAAGTCAAGATTCCGTCGACTCATAGGGCGAATTCATGCGAGCATGACGCAATAGGAGACGGTACGTCTAGCGTTTTCACTCCTAGGGATCAGCTACAGAAAGAGAAGATTAAAGCAGGCGCGGAATAACACTTGAACACCCCACGGGTCGCGAACATTTCCGTCGCAAAAAGCAACGCTGTCTAACCTTATACTATACCCCAAAGAGCGCTGATTGCCGTTAAATAGTTTTAGATTTCCGTCAATAACGATTGTGGATGAGACTCGAATCAATGCACACAATGAAGTACTAAGGTCTGGCGTCCGTCCAAGGCTCACAATCGATCTGTAGACGCTCCGTTCTTTGTGAGCAGGCAAGCACATCGTCCGGCACCACGTTCAAATCACAAACGCACCCACTCGCTTGTTTTTGTAAAATATCACGGACACTAACAACACCTGATCAAATCAAAATCAAAACAAATCATCAAAAACTCGAAGGAAATTATGATCGGAAGTGATCAAATGATTTCGAGACCTAAACAATTTATAAAGATTTGCTTCCTGCTACTCTGTAGTCATTAGAGGATTCAGTTTCAAATTTAGCATGACCGGAATTGTTGGCCTCCAATTTGCCCCAAAGAAAGCTCTGCACCCTGCCATAACATCCTTGATTATTCCGCACTAGATATCATCTTCCTTTTAAAATCCCATTGGATTCAGTGTCAGCTTGTTTGCTGGAATTTCATCGAGCTAATTGCAAGTGTTGTACAGTTAATTGTTCACCAAAATCCAAAAACGAAACACGTTCATTTAATCTTACAAGCAGTGTTTTGAAAACCGTTTAAGTTTCACCTGTTGCGAACATCCCACTGACGTCTTGTTCCACAATCCTTTTTGCCATGTGGACCAAATCACGACGACTCGCCATGTTGTGTACCTTGGAACGTCCTTAGTCGGTCTCCTCGTTCTGCGGTGATGTAAAGTCACCAAGTGTGCAAAGTGGCTGTGGGTTGGGCTTGTATATGGCCCGTCTGTGTCACTGCGTACGTGTCTGCCTTCACCGTAGTACCTTCAATGACGACACAGCTCATTTCCAAGCATATTAATGGTCTTATTGTTTCCACTGAAGAATCTACCAGACAATACGAACTATCCAAGCCATCGTGCATTCAACTCCTTGTTCTGTTGCTCAACTCTCGTGGAAGAATAGGCAATTTTGAGTGTAAACCCTTTGCTATTTTCCCGCTCTGCTTTTTGAGTGCCGAACAAGGAACGTTTTGGAATTTAGAATCACGCATCGCGGTTGCAAATGACGACGAACAATTGCGCAGTTAATTTATGATTAGCAGAAAACATTCTAAAAATAGTGAGTCATTTTATAAAGTCTACTACAGACGTTC
The DNA here is from genome assembly GCA_900245855.1 of Calvadosia cruxmelitensis. NCBI lineage: Eukaryota > Metazoa > Cnidaria > Staurozoa > Stauromedusae > Kishinouyeidae > Calvadosia > Calvadosia cruxmelitensis. The sequence continues at coordinate 18,795 of OFHS01000131.1, read as the reverse complement.
CCAGGGCACGTGAAAAACAAGTATTTAACATCAGTAAATAAAAAGTTGACTACGAAATTACTGAAAACGAAAGAATTTCTAAATTATTTTGAAGTTGGGACATTTTGCATCCGTAAGCAAGCCTTGGAGGACAAATTCATTTCATCTCCGGTGCAAAAGATGGCGTTTGTTTTTAATTCGCTATGCCTCCTGCTCGCTTTGTTTACGAAAGAGGACGTTGAAACACAAAGACCTTCCTCTTACAAAGATCATGAGCAACTACAGTCATCAGAAGTCCATCGATAGAGGATTAACACTTAAATGTGTTTTAAATACCCCATGTATTCACACAAAATAACCGAGTGCAAGATAGGACACTCACAGACTCATTTACAATTGAGTTTCAATTTTTATTAAACTGCTTTATAGTTGAAATAAAAATGGTTCATTTTGGAGTCTGTTTTATTTGACGAGGGAGTATTGAGTTGAAGAAATGTTTGAGGTTCCCCAGGAGTGAACTAACGAATGCAGATTCTTTGTAATAGAACCGACTTGATGTAAATGTTGACTATTGCGCAGACTTTTCTTCCTATACACGTGAATGCTTAAGTTCCATAAGCTATCTGGTTGGTTTGTATTCTCGTGCCGTTCAATGATAAAACAAACTGTTTGATAGCTGCTGGTTCTCCGACCTCTCTCTCTCTCCCTCTCCCTCTCTTTTCGTGGGTTTAAAACAGCGTGTTCGTAAGCTTAACTTGGCGAAGGCAACAACTCCTGAGCGCTGGCTTAGCCGATGAAACTCTGTTAAATCTGTACGACACGTGCAATATATCGCAATCCCTGGCGGTCCCCAATCAGCCGAGGTACCCAACTGGCTTAGTAACAATACAAAATCAGCGGCCCTCTTGATGAACGAAGCGGGCAGCTGCTACATTGTCGCTTTTTCGACTTTCGTTAGAGACCAACAGACCCTTGAGAATTTCAACAGTACATGCAGGATTAAAATGCAGCGTTGCTAGGCGCATTGTTTCGTCGCTGCGTGGCGACCCAATGAAATAATTGCAATAAATTAATCGGTATTAACAGTGTCATCAGCGTCAATTGAAAACACCATGCGGTCTAGTGCGCGCCACTCGAATCGGGACAGGAAACGCTGGCCACACAGATATGTTTAAGCCTCAGAAACGGCAACCCTTTGAAGAAAATTAGAAAGAAAGAGAAAGACTTCAAGAAGATAAGTACTTGAACGGTTTCATGGGCAAAAGGCAAGGCAGGGATTCGTCGCCGTCGATAGAGCAAAGTCAATAAAATAACGAGAGAGCATCCTAGCTTGCTCCTGCTCAAGAGCGATGCATTTCTTCCTTTCTATGGACCATGTTTAAGCACCCATACTAGCATCCATTTAAAACAGCCATGAAAAAAGTGGAAATTTCCGAACGAAACCTAACGCTGCATAACCAATAACAAAGCAACGATGTAAGTTTTCTAAATTATGAACAAAACGTTTCGACAACCAGCAGTCCAAAAGGATGCGAATTTGCCATTACGTAGTTCAGCTGTGTATGGGGACATTTTGCTTTTTCTTAAGTATATAAGCTGAGTTGTATTTCCTTGCTGGTCATGCAAGGAAAATTAAGCCCAATTTCTTACAACGATCAGAATATTGGTCCGTCGGATAGAAATGTGTCAAGCATCTACTAGAGAAAAAATTGGCCACTGTTTATTTTCTAGCATCTTGGGCATTTCTGAATGCATTTTAAAGTAATGTAAATTGTTTAATGTCTAAAGAACTTTAGACCATTTTCGGCGTGCTTTGATTCAGCTGATGTTGGTTGTTCATCGGACTCAGCCGTAATTAAAACGTTAATTGACACCATATACGTAAATTTTCTTATTGAATCAAAGTCACGGAGCTTGGATTCGATAGCTACGCCTCCAGAACGCCAAAAATTCCTTCGCGGGGAAAATACTTTCGAAGAACGAAAACAAACTTAATCCCCTTTTCGATGTAACATTTCCCCGCGAGCAATCCTGCACAAATTTGTGGTAAACATATAGCTTGACATTTAAATGAAAGAAAGGTTGTTTAATGAGCTATATCATATTGAAAAGTTCAATTCTCAAGATGAAAACGTCGAAGTTTGTTTGTTTTCGTTTTATATTATAAAAGCTTGCTCTTGTTCCTCATGCAACACGTTTGCGTGATCACCGCCGCCTCCCGAATTTTACGAATTGAACAGCAATTCACTGTCCTTGTAAGCAGAATGACTTTACGGTGACTTTTTTAAGTTAACAAAGTAACTACATTGTGTCTTTTGATCCACTTTTCCTTAGATAAGCTGCAGGCTACTCGTGGCAACAGCGCTGAGACAAGTCGTGCTGCGTTTGTTGAGAAAGGGCTCTTCAACCTCAAACTGCGCAGGTTGTTTCAAATAAGACCGTTGAAAAGTAACAAATGCTTGTCTCGCTAATTCTCAACAAATCGAAGCAGAAACAAGAACTTCAAATGACCCTAAAGCTTCCTAGATACTAAGTTCGCTTCCTCCGCTGAACTCAAAAGTAGACATGAGATATTCTGTAAATAGTTTATACATGCGCTACAGAATATAATTTACTTGGAAAAACTTCCAAGTATCTCTTTATGCCGCGTGTTACAATACGCCAATTTGTGAAGCTTTTTTCTCTTGTCACTTATCCAAGACGAACGGCAAAGCCACGGTCAAAACGGTGATACAATTATCGAAACAATTCAAACATATTGCAACATTACAAATTGCGGGTTAATGTAATTTCATTTTTGATGTTGACTTACCAGTACGAGAGACGGCCTTTTCAATTGAGCAAGGACTTTCTGCTTTGGGTCTTTTCCCTTGGGATGTTTCACTCCCAGTGGAGTCATATGTTGGATTGTTGGAATGAAATCCACCATGTTGCGGGGAACAGTTTGATTCCGTCTTCATCATAGCCGTGAGATCAGTATAAATTTCGCGATGTGGCGACGAATTGTTACAAAGAGCTGGCGAATGTTCCAAAGTGGGCATCCGTTCGGTATGAGGAGAAGGCGATTCCGCAAAGTCGAAGTTAGATGGGCGACGATTGTCTAGTGAATGGCGTTGTTGAAGCTGTTCCTCGTACGCCTTCTGTTGTTGTTGTTGTTGTTGTTGTTGCTGGAGCTGTGTTTGTTGTTGTTGTTGCTGTTGTTGCCTTGCTGGCTGTGCATGCGATCTAGCTTCAATGTGACTCACTCGCTCCATTTTCAAGGGAATAAAGCTGTTGACCCAAACAGGATTACCGTGAATTCTATGCTCCGTCAGCTCGACAACTGCCTTCACAAAGTCCTGTCTATATTCTGCATTGTTCTTCCTTGGGGATTCCATGCGGTGGACTGCGAAAGACATCGCGTTGACCTGTCAGCAATCAGCCAATCGCAAGACGCGAAACCGACTTGATTGCCAATCTGTGTTTTCAACTAGACACTTGAGGCGAATTTCCTAGATAGCCTATTTTACAAAAACTTACAAATTAGGATCGGATGAACAGAAATATCCGGAATTGTCTGAATTAATCAATGCGTGTTCCTTTTTCTTCGTAACATTGTTTATTGTCGACCGCCTGTAGTTTAGAACAGACATCAACGCCGGATGAAATCTTTCGACAAAACCCTTGATAAAATCACGGAAGCCAAGCCACTCTTAAAAAGAAAGATCTCCAATCATCCATTTATAAATAGTTCAACCATGTCCCCCTTGTAGTTGTAAAAAGTTCTCGTAACAACGGCCCTCCGGATACAGTATATGATACAAAAATCCTTCTAGCTTTTAATCTAGAAAGATTTGATTAGATAAATTGATCGCGTAGTTCTTATCATTCGAGCTAAATCATACGAATATATTTTTCTACTCGTAGAAACCTAGCAGAAATATTATAACTCAGTGCTATTCGCAAAACCAGTACCAACCAAATTGGCAATAAATAAAGCTGTCTATTTAGAGAATACATTTGAGATCTTTCTGTACATTTCTCGAGAGTACGCAACAAGTGTACGAAGATTTTAAACCTTACAATTCATGCAGCGTATTTACTGTAGCTACTGTATAAAATAGCAAATAAATCTTCTTATTTACTACATTACGTAAGTTGACTTCTAGTTTGAGAAAACGACGTCAAAACTCAGCAAGAAAATAAATTTCGTTGTCTTCAATTTAAAGTCTATTAGATTAAAAGCTAGTTATGTAAGCCATTTGACAGCTTTGATTTTCACACAAGCTAACTGTTAATTATTTCGATGCGATTATATTGCTACAAGTTAAAATTAAAATTTACTTTCTGTACATTAAAATATAGAAACAGTTTCAGTATAATTTATCAGAATATTATCTGCCTTCTTCAATCGCGGGGCACGTTTGAGTGGCAGATCTACTCAAGATGGCCACCTGTGGATCTGGAGTCCTATTGTTAGCTTGCGATCAGCCACATTGTACATCGTTCCGTAGTAAATCTTTGAAATTCACTTTTTGCGGCTGTTGTTTTTTGTCATACTCAGCAAGAACCGTTTCATGTTGACGATAAAACTGGCGACCGCGGATGGGACGCTTGCTAAGTTTAATCCTAATCAGGTTCATTCGTGAGGGACTCAAGAACATTGTTAGTTGAGATCCACGAAGCTAGATAACGCGGTTGGGAAAGTCAAACGCCATGCAGTGAGTGCAGCTGGATTTGAAATTCTTCTAAATTTCCATGCAAAACACACGCTATGCATATATACACGTTCAGTTTGCTCTCCCAATATATTAATAAGACTACTTCGTTATAATGTCTGGTTATGAATAGCTTGTTTTATTGTGCCAAAACGCCATCTTGAAATCAGTATATTCACAGTGGAGTCTGGCAGGTGCTTTCAATCTGCATATCGTTTACGGAAAAATCTGGAGTCTACATGTGCATATGTGGCTAAAACGCACTCACTGTGGCTTTGCCTGCTTTCATGTCTGATAAAATATGACAGAAATAATATCTAGGTGAAAACTTCACTGAAAACATCGTGAAACTGAAACATTTTCAAGCGCAAAGTGTTTTTCGTACTGCTTCTTTTTGTCCAAACGTACACTATATATGCAGTCCTATATTATTAGAATCCCAAATATGGAAATTGTCTACTCCGTTATTTTTACCCGATATAGACACTCTTCTTTCAAGAATAATGAATTATGTAAAAGAGCAATTATGATGTGGGCTGGTCGCCATTGCAGAAACTGTCCATGACGTTTCTGTGAAGCAAACTGTTAATTTCTGCATCTGATAGCAAAACTGCAGCCCGAAACTTGAAATGCACACATTGGAAAATATGGTGCTTCTAATTTAAGAGCGAAATTTCTCATTTCAAGGAATATTTTCCCTTAAAATTAGTAAAATAATACTTGCCTTCACGTTGCAAGATATAAAATTCTAATCCAAATATGAATATTCCTGCTATTTTTTCCAAGATCTACAAGTAATATTTGAGAATGTTGATACTTGAAACAAGAAACAAATTACTGTCTGAAAGTATTTCCAAGTTACATAATTGTTTTCTTTGCTATGCTACCAAAAGAGAGTTCAAGACACGTTCGATACAAATTATTCTGAAGCGTACGAACGTTTTAAAAAATGGCGCATGCAAGAAAACATGAAGCTTCATAAGAAATGACTTCCAGTGGACACTGAGGCTGGTGTCACATCGCGTTGCGTGATTACCCCTGCCAGTAACTAAGTTTCAGCCATGAGAAGATGAGGTGGAATATGAAACTAAGCGTCCAATTATAAAAATTATGTCGATTTCAATAACGTTTACGAGATAAAGTAGATCAAAGCACTCAGTTTTATTTCCGACAACTGCTCGGTGTTAACTTGTCCCATTTTCAAGTCAATCTACTGAAATAATATTGGCGCTTATAGTAGAAATCCACGAAACAAAAAATAAATTTACAAGATACATAAAATTATCAGCGAGGGAATTTCCTGAAAATTGGAAATAAAATGCATTGCTTTCGGTCAATCTTGTGAAATCTCTGAAGCTCTAACATAATTCAGAAAAAATGGGCGGAAGATGCTGCGAGGCTTGAGCATGTGTTTTACTTGTAAGTAGTTTTTAGGGCTATGGTAGCTTTTTACATCCAATTTATTTCGAGAACATTTAACATATTTTATTGTGGTTTAAATATTTGAGAATTAAAATAAGCTACTATACTGTTAATTGTTTTTGCAAAAACTGGTTTATAGATAGCTATTACCGTGCAGGAGATATACTGTACTGTCAAATATGGGTACAAAAAGGACCTCTAAGGTACATCCAAACCGTTTCTATTTCTTCTTTTCAATGTCCACCTTGTGAAATCTTTCAACCAGAAGGACGCAACTAGAAAATTTCAATCCAAAAGTACAATATCCGATAATTTCTTACCTACTCTAATACAAAAACGTAATTGAATGTAAAATCCTTTTAATTTCTTTTCATTTTGGCAATACTCTTGCAGGATCTCTAAATACTTTCAAACCTGTATCAGCGGCTACCTCTATAGAGCAGCCACCTATGTATAAAGGCCACTCAAAATGACACGTTCTATAGAAATCAACCTGGACAGAAATGCTACCTTCTTTAAAAGTAATTTTCTTCAGGTCCTAAATGTGACCATTCTAGACAAGTTTCATTGTATGTAGCAAATTCCTGATCGCTTGCTTGTCTCTTCTAAACACCAAATGTCTTGACGACGTAACTGCAACTCAAGAGACCCTGTGTGACGTCATAAAGACGCCCATATACGTTTACTGGGTAGTCCACAACAAGAATGAGCCTAGTTCTTTTCCCTTTAATCAAGCTGTAATAGTAACATCGAACCTACAAACCCATTAACAGAGCTTTCACTAAAACAGACTAAAATAATACGTAAGACCATCGACATTATTATTGTATTCATCGGACATTTATTTTCTTTGCGGATTTACTATCCCACCAAAGAAGGACATGATACGACTTCCTCAATTTTAACCAAGTCCAGCGGTTTTCCCGAATCCATTTTATTTAGGTGGAAAATAGACTCCAATTCAAGTCCAAAACCCCACAGACAAAGTACCATTTCTTCAAAGAGCTGTAAAGAACCCATAATAGTATAAATAAATCAATCATGCAGTCGATTAGAAAGAAAGAAAAGGAACGAAAATCTAACTAAAACATTACAAATAGAAAATTAACTCTGCTAAACAATTAGACCTGTTTTTGAAAACTGAAGCGCAGTCCTAGTACATTTCGGAATGCAAATGTTTTCTGATTTTGAGTTGAAAGCAACTATTTTGACAGGCAAGAACAATCCTCGAAATTGACCATCATTGACAAGAGTATGGCTGATTGCGTTTCAAACAAAGCATCTCCTGGCGTCTTCGCCCTTTTTCAGAGATCAACTCTCTTATAATTATACCGAAGTGCATTGGGATTGCGCGTGGCGCATTAGTCGTCAGCTCGTTGGTTTTATTTTTATTTTTTCTATGCACTTCAGGCGCTTCTAAGCCGCACTACCTAATTTCAATCCGAATTGTATACCAAATCAACAAAATCCTGCTGAAATTCATGAATCTGATGTGTCCTACTAAACACCGAACTCATGCTGTACATCCCTCTTCCAATGTATTGTACTTTTTCGAGGAAGAAGAATCACTAAAGGAAATATTCTCAAAATCTACAGTTATGACGCGAAAATTTAAGCTCTACGTACAACTCACGGTGGCTAAAATAAGTTGTCATTTGTCGGAGTATAGGTACCAGGACAGAAAGAGCGTTGCCCTTTGCTGAATGGCAAACCCAATCTTTTGGGCTAGAGGCAAATATTAGAGGCATTTGTTCGGAAATTGTCCTATAACATAATAAAACGAACATCCATCGTATCGTTTAAAAACCAGATTAAAATTTAGCATGCTGATATGCAGTTGTTGATAATGATGTCAAACTTGTATAATTATTTCTATACTTCAATTTTTTTCCCTTTGTTTTCCTGTCCCATCTGGGCAAATAAACATACATACATACATACATACAGATACATACAATTTATAAAACTGTAAATCTAGGGCGTCCCAAACAAATAAGTATTAGTGCTATGGGATGATCTCGACCATGTATTTCTTTTTAACTTAAAAACATTATTTGTATTAAACTAACACTGGTTTGATGGTCAAATAACAGTCTATCTATCTAATTATAACATAAGCAATCATTTTGCTGCAGTTTTAACGGAAATGGTTTCCCGTAATCTTTGATAAATCTGACGATTTCTAATGCGAATTGACGAAGTACAGTGCTAATGCATATACCAGGATGCATTGTTTCATTGCACGTGACTTTGAGTTGAAATGTTGAATTTTGACAGCTATAAGAATAATCCTTGAAATTGACTATCATAGGTCACAGTACGGGTGATTGCGTTTTAAACAAAGCATTTCCTTGGCTTCTTCATCTGTGACAGAGGTCAACTCACTTTATTATAATTCCCAGATTAAATGGGACTGCGCTAAGCCGACTTAAAATGTCATAATTATATTTGATATGACATTTTGGAATTTATATTTAATATAGTTTGAATGAAAACAAATATTGACTGCACACACAGAAGGTAGGGTTAACCTGTGTTTGCATTATACGGGCTTAATTTACAGAAAATGCAATGTGCATTAATGCGAAATTACCTTCTTACAACACAGTAAACAAAAGACGTCTTCACGACGTACCTTCGACGTCCAAACGCCGGGTAAGCGTCCATGGAACGTCCTACGACGTCGTGTGTTTGCTTGGAAAGTACTGTTAAAACACTTTAAAATGTCGGTGGAGGAGGTTTGAATAAAGGACAGTAGGTTCCATTGTCGAACCGTCTGATTGAACACAAAATGGCACCTCGTATTTGAGTTCGCTTTACTATGATGCAAAGCGATGATTGATAGTCACATTTGGAATGGAATTGCCATTACATCTTTACGCCAGTCATTCATTCTACGACATCATCACCTGGCAACCGACCAAGATGCGTTGTCAAGGATACGACAGAGGGTGGTGTTGTACTATGTTGTTGTATTAAAGCTGATTTATCTTGGATTTATCATTCTTTGGTGTTACTTTGTCATCTGCATCTGACTAATAACGGGACCCTGATTCGCTTGGGATCATAAACGGAGGCTAAAATGTATAAGTCTACAATATAAGAGTTAAATATGTGTTGAGACTTTTGTTACCATATCATTAGTACTTGTTGTGGCCGTGCAGCACAGCCTCGTTCGCACACTCCCCCGCCTAACTGTACATGCCTCTTTCGCATGTGGAATCTTATCAGTGACTTGAATGATTGAGCAAGACACACACATATATTTGTCTCTTATCTGAATGTTGAGTAATAGCGAGCCACTGACCATGGAGGAAACTAGGATATCCATAATTATACTCTTTTGGTACCTCCACTGTAGATGTATTATCTTTTCTGGGTTTGCAGTCATCATGATGAATTTTATTTTCAACTATGTGACTTTAAAACAATACAAGGTCAGAAATAAATAAATAAAACTTAATCTTAAATACAAATGCAATAATATCTGCAATTAAAAAATACCTCTAAAATTACATTCTATTTACGAACTATTTACAAATAAACATCTAAGGGTTAAAAAAACTAGCCCTATTCCTAAAAATTACAAGACACACAGTTTGCAGTTGATAATGGGATTTAATGAGTTGTTAGTGGGATAGAACGATACAATGCCTGTGTTTGGTAGGGTGCCCATGAAACCCTCACGGTACGTCGAAATCGGGTCCTACCTTTGAAGCACGTTTGGTTAGTATGCATGGCTGCCCGTCAGGCGTTCCGGGTTCGACTCCTGACCCATCCCACGTTTATATTCGTTGTGTCTTTTATGGTTTTACTTGTCGAGGGCCCATAGGGAGACTAGCCATTGGCTTATTGGTCTATCCTCGTTAAACAAAATGACGTTTATATAATTATTTGATCTAATTTTGCTGCAGCAGCCAATCATTGAAGGCGAGTTTGCGAATTTTGCAGCTTACCATCGGATGGCCTTGACGGCCTGACCTCCTACAAACGTACATACACCGTTGACGTCATCATGATCAATATATTTATTTCAACTCGTATCCTAGTTGGTATTAAAAAGTACCCAATTGCCAGCAGAGGCACGTTTCACAGAATTACGAGAGTGGTGCCATGCAAAAGAGTAAAAGACCTAAAATAACGTTTTATGAATAATTACAATAGTAAAGTCATGTCTGAGCAATAGGAGACAGTATCGCACATATTCTAGCCAAATGGTACTTAAGTAACTCAAAGAGCTCGATTCTGACGTGTCATTGTAATAAAACTAATTAAATTATAGTTAATATCTAATACCAAATTCTTGAAATCTTGCATAATAATTATTCTAATAATACTTCAGATCATTGCGGTGCCTTGTCAAGGTTGTCTCCCAAGAGCGGTCCTTGTTCTCGTCCATGGGGTTTGTGCGGCAGTCCTGTGAGACGGGGGCACAAGGTGATACTTCATGGCCTCGATCAGGTAATCCTTACAGGCAAACCTCAGTTTCAACTGATGAGAGGCTCGGTCTCCACCACTCGCTCGACAGAGGTAGTCATGTGACAGCAGCGGCAGGCGCACGTGTTCCATTAGCTTGACAAAGTGGACCTCCTTTCCTCCTTGCGATGCAACATTTTCCAATGCTTTGTGTTAACAGGTCTCCTCGTCTCTCTCTGAGGTAGGCTTTTTGCATTAGAAAGTCGAGCCTTGCTTGAGCGGATATAGGTATACTGTCAAGAATGGGAGTCGGGCAGCAGGTTTCGTTTCGATCAGACACGCCATCATGGAGGCGTTTTCTGTGAACCAGTCTATACATTTTGGCGCTTCGATGGGCCAAGAGTCTCCAGAATTTTCAAGGCACATGCTATCATCTAGTGGTTGATGTTGCAGCCAGCACTGAATGTATTGTATTGTATTATTTTGAATGCATCGTAATCAAATCTTATAACAGATACATACCAACTTTTAATTCCAAGGGAACTAGGAGGAAACGGAGTTTCCACCGTACAACTCCTAAGACAATAATAGGGATAATATTCAAATCGGAATCACAAACGAGGATGTCCATTCGCGTCAGATTGATATAACGGAAATGCTCAATTTTGTCCTGTAGCCTGTTCGAAGAGGCAGCTCTTTGCCATTCTGGAATGTAAGGCTCATCCGGAATGGATTCAAGGAACTGGTCCAGTCTCATCTTGAATTCTTCAAAACTGCAAAGTAGTGTCGGCCTCAGGCTAGGCAGAATGCAGTTAAACAGGCGGCAGCCGCGATGTAAGAACGATCCTTCCTGCAGTTTTACTGCATATTGTGGTGCTTGCTTTTTTATAGGCGTTGTGGTTGCGTAGACGCCTCTCCTGGGGTGGAACATGAATGACAGACCAGGGTTTTTTGCTCTACCAATCAGAATTTTGAAGATGTAAAGAATTTGAAAACGCTCACGCCTTCTCTCGAGACTATACATCTTTAGCATCTTCAGTCGATCCCAGTAATTTGGACGACTATGGCCTGAAAATCCACGGAGTTTGCGAGTAAATAAACGTTGCACCCTTTCAATCTCCTTTATTTGAGACTGATTGGTCGGGGACCACAGTGGACAACAATATTCCAATGAACTTCGTACTAGGCTTTTGTATAGGATCATCATCAGTGATGGTTCTCGGGTAGTAAGAACCTTAAATATCCAGCCAATCATTCGTTTTGCATTGGTGATCGATTGTGCTATATGCACGTCGAATGAGCACGAGTCACTGATTATTATTCCAAGGTCACGNGACTGTACATCTTTAGCATCTTCAGTCGATCCCAGTAATTTGGACGACTATGGCCTGAAAATCCACGGAGTTTGCGAGTAAATAAACGTTGCACCCTTTCAATCTCATTTATTCAAGACTGATTGATCGGGGACCACAGTGGACAACAATATTCCAATGAACTTTGTACTAGGCTGTTGTATCAGTGATGGTTCTCGGTTAATAAAGACCCTAAATATCCAGCCAATCATTCGTTTTGCATTGGTGATCGATTGTGCTATATGCACGTCGAATGAGCACGAGTCACTGATTATTATTCCAAGGTCACGCAGGTCATTTTTCTGGCAAATTGGTGCACCATTTGGGGTATAGTATGAGGCAGGCGGATGATCCACTCTATGTAGACCAAAATGAATGACTTCAAATTTGTTATCATTAAATGGCATTCCATGGTCAGCTGCCCAAGTATATATAGCTGTTAGATTGGTTTGGAGTGAGGCAATTTCCTCGGCTGAGGATGCTTTGCCGAGTATCCTGGTATCGTCCGCAAATGATGACACTTTGGCACTTTAAATATTGGTGTCAATATCGGAAATCATAAGCAGAAACAAGAGTGGACCAAGGACTGTGCCCTGAGGGACTCCACTTGCAACTGGGATGGGATCTGACGATGTGCCATTAATTACTACTCGCTGAGTCCGATTTGTGAGGAAGCCATGGAGCCAACAACCTAATTTACCGGAGATGCCATGCCTCTTAAGCTGATGGAGTAAAACACCATGGTCACAACGGTGGAAGGCCTTGCTGACATCGAGATATATCGCGTCAGCTGCTCCCTCTTCCAGCAGTTGAAGTAGTTGATCATAGAAGGAAATCAACTGTGACAATGTGCTTCTGCATTGCCGAAATCCGTGTTGACTATGGGATTAAACAAATCATTATCCTCGAGATAGGAAACAATCTTTTCACGTAGAACGTTTTCAAAGACTTTAACGAGATGCGATGTTAGGGAAATTGGCCGGTACAGCTTCGTGCTGAAATGGTCACCGCCTTTATGAACTGGGGTGATATTTGCCGATAGCGAAAACTTTGACATTGCTCCGGTATCAAGCGATATGCGCCACATGCTATGGATGGATGGTGCCAGTTGCTCTGCACACTCTATCAGTAGTCCGGCTGGAACAAAGTCTGGACCAGGAGAGGCATATCGTCGGAACGACCTCATTGCTCTTGAGATGTCATCAATTGTAAATTCTAAATCAGCTAAACTCTTAATGGAAAATGTGAAATGTCTGTGGCTATTTGTGAAGCATCTGAGATGTTTGCGACATGTCAGTATGTGATCGAGTTGGTGCCAAAAAAGAGGCATCGGATGGCGCCACGTCATTTAACGATGATGTTCCTTGCTGCTTGTTGACCGGGTAAGTATACCCTATGATGCACAGCGGATTTAGTGCCGTGAATTTCAGGATTCGATTTCCGTTTTCGTTCATCTGTCCAACACCAAATTTACCTAGGTAATTTTGCCATGAATCGCATTCGCGTCCCACCCTGACGTTGCGATCACCGAGTACCAAAATCATCTCAGAAGATATAGTGTATTCTAAACAGCACCGGAGATTTCGCTGTGAAACGAATCTGTGTCAGTTGGTAGTGCTTGCAACGTGTAAGTGCGTAGGCGCGGATGAGCGTAATCGGTCCGCCCCACGTGCGAACTTTTTTGTTTTTGAAGAAGAAGAACTGTGTCTTCTTACTTTCAGAATGTAACATTTTAATGGTACAGAATGGGAATGAAAAAGATGCTTCAAGTGAAGGTACTGTCAGATGACGAAGAGTTGTTCGAATTTCCATTGTTGACGTTGAAATAATTTCGACTGCCAATCCTTGAAAATAACAATCGTAATTATTTTGATTGATTTGATATAATTATTCATTATCAGTATAAAGTTGATGACAAGCGAATACAGGTAAGATATCTTACACTTACGTAAAGCCTAGAATAAATGGCTGCTAAGGTCGTCTTTTTCTAACCGACTTTTGAAACTACAGGGCGACGTAACTGCGGCACAATTTCAGGTAACAAAACAAGTTCAATGAAAAATTGCTATTGTACACAGATCTAGATTGCAGTTGAATGGAATGTCCTCATAGATGACACATTGATTTTACAATAACGGAAAGTATGCATGTTTTGGCAAGAGTGATGACTGGCAAATAAAAGAAAGAATAACTTCCACTTACGCTAAGCCAAATACAGTCAAACCTGTATTAGCGGCAACCTCTATAGAGCAGCCACCTGTGTATAAAGGTCACTATTTATAACCCCAAAATGGCACTTTCTATAGAAATCAACCTGGACAGAAAGGCCACCTGTCTATAAGGTCATTCGATCTCCGCAAGTCCCACAGGACCGTTAACGCACTCATAGCGAAAATTACTACAAAGTCATAATCATAGCAAACTGACGGGTTAATTATATTTTGCAAAACTTCCCTTAATTTATTTCAAGGAATTTGTTCCGTATTTAACTATTTACTGTATGTGCCATGCTGTGCTAAATTTGAAGTTGGTTTTCATTCCTATCCGATTTTGGAAATATGCGGTACTAAAAGACTGGGACTAGAAACGATCCACCAGACCGAGGCCGACGCATGTGCGTGCACACGAGGGAGAATTCTTCGAAGTTTGACGTCTTCAACATAGCAGTTTTATCGTCGTGTTCAGTTTTATCGTGT
>OFHS01000130.1:37484-59905 GCA_900245855.1 Calvadosia cruxmelitensis | reverse complement strand
ACAATGAAAACAGCGGATGTACAACGGCTTGATGCGTTTGGTAGGTCAGTCTGGAGAGAGTTACTAGGCATCAGTTAGCGAGACCATATCTCAAACGCGGAGCTGGATGAGCGAATCGGGAGCCCTCTGAACAGATGTGCATGCGCTGGTGTTTCCGCGCATGCGACGTCATCCGTAGGCAATCCTCATGGCTCGCTCATCTGGCAAGACGTGGAAGTTTGGAATGGGATCTGTTCAGAGGGCTGCCAGAGGAAACAAGAAGAGGCCCTGGAAGACCACGAGCACGCTTTGCAAGCGCAGTTGCTCGGCTGTGCGGCGAGACTGTAGAAGGCCTGCTAGACCATGCAATGAACCGAGTTGCTGTGGTAGAAGCACAACAGGCAGTCAATGTCCGCCGATCTGTTCGGATTGCATCGATAGAGCGCCAACGGGCATTTGGCCCATGACGAAATTAGATTAGATTAGAGTCTGCCAGTTATTTCTGGAAGTAACGATCAGCGTAACCAGTGGCAACTGCATCCATGAGCAGCCTATTTCAAGACTCTCGTCGCCGTTATCTTCGCCTTGAATATGATAGAGTCATTTGTGTACAAGATGCAATCAAATCAACATGGGAATAATTTGGGCAATGAAATGCGACATTCAATCAGAAAAACTTCAGCAACTACTCATTAGGTGCAGAACGTTCGAAACAGTGTTTATTCAACGGAAAAGGTCACATTTTGGACTAGTTTTGTGAGATATTTCTGCACAGCCTCGCTCATTTGACTATTTTGAACAGGAGGTTGTGCTAGAATACCAGTTCTCTTTGTTTTCCATGGTCCGGAAATCCCAGAAAAGGTGTTACCGCGCTTCTTTAGCGCTAAAAAATACCGCTCTTCAAGCGCAGCAGCAATTCTGGTTTTCCATGATCCGGATGAGCCTAGCGCACGACTGTCGCGCGATTGTCGCACTTGAAGCGCAGTAGAACAGGACCATGGAAAACGAGTATATGTTATTATCATGTATTACTACTAGTGTAATATAATAATGTTTGTGGGTTCAAGATAACCAGAAGGGAAGGCGAGGAGGTAAAGCGAGACAACGAATCAGACGTGTGTTCGTGACCATAGCTCAACTTGTTCTAAATTAATATGTAAACGAGGCTAGGTTAAACATGTGGTATTATTACGTAACATAATGATGTCAGACTACAGCGAATACATAACAGTTATATAATGAATTTTAGACAGCTAACTCAATAATTTGTATCCTTTGATGTTATTTAGTCCGTTTGTCTCAAAGACGCCTTCCAAGAGCTGGACATGACGAGCGAAGTGATACAAATTCTCATGTCGCCTGACGCTCCTTACTTTCGCATTTCAACATTTGGATACTCAGGAAGCAGTCACGTGAGTGTTAAATATGTGGAATAATCATTTGTGTTAGGCGATCACCTTTCTCAAGTGACCACCTGTCTTAGGAGTCCACTTTTCATTGCTTCTTTTCCAAAACTATTTTGCGGATAGCTTGTGACAATTTGCGCTGATAAATATTGGCCCTATGTGCAACACACTAAGCCCTTTGTCACCAGGGCAGCAATGGACCAAGTGCAGTTCCAATGCATGACAGGATACACTTGTTTTAAGGCACGTGACTTTGAGCTGAAATCTACGATTTTGACAGCCCAGAACAATCCCTGAAATTGACCATCATTGAAAAGAGTACGGCTGATTGAGTAGCAAACAAAGCATTCTTCTGGCGTCTTCCCCTTTGGCAGAGGTCAACTCACTTATATACTGGCATGCAGTGGAACTGCGCATGGCGGATTCTCTGCTTGGGTTCGAACCTCTCACTCAGTAAATAAATCCAGCGATCCTACCACTCGGCCTTGAAGCTGTTAAATGCTCCCTTAGTAAAGTCAACAACAACAACAACAACATAATGGGTGTGGCTTTAATCTGATAATTTGATCCCTCGTATGACGGTTTGTGCTCCGCTGATGTTGTTGTTCATTTCTGCAGGCTGACTATCCAAAAGACTCAGAAGTGATTGAGTTATTTGATTGTCATCAAACGCAGACAAACAGGTCAGAATCTGCCTCATCATATCTTGATTGCTGATGGTCTTAAAAAATGTTTCATGTTTATTTTGCCGATTGGCATTTTGTTGATTACAGTGTAATCTCGTTATTGTCACTTTTTTTCAATAATAAGTGATATTAATTGGATTGAAATAGTTGCTTGAGATAAAGCTTCGTTCTCAGAACCAGGTGATATTAAAAGCGAGTGATGATTAACCGGGATTACAGTGAAACCTGTCTATAATGGTCACCTTTGGGACCTGAGGAAAATGACCTTTATAGACAGGTGGCCTTTCTGTCCAGGTTGATTTCTAAAGAAAGTGTCATTTTGGGGTTATGAAGAGTGGCCTTTATACACAGGTGGCTGCTCTATAGAGGTGGCCGTTAATACAGGCTTGACTGTACACTAAAGTGATGTTACGCTGTACAATTCCATGCTGTTTGTATAGACAATCAGAGATGCCTTCAGCGGGGGTAACTCTCTTGAAAAATGGTCATTTTCCTGTAGGATTTGGCTCTGGACTAAGTGCATCCTTGCTAAGTTGACACAAGCTGAAAGGAGGTTGCCAAACCTATAAAGTTTAATAAAAATGGTTTGTTACTAAAAATTTTTGCAGCAGTTTTGCACGTTGCTTTAGTATATTTCTGCCTTATTTCTTCTCTCAGAAGGACAATAAATGACAGACACGTCTCATAGAAAGTTGACCAAAATTTGCACTGAGATATAGCTTCTTAAACCGAGCAGTCTGATTTCTGAATCAATTTTTTTTTGCTAACATATTGGATAACCAAGAATCTGGAAAGGAAAAACTTTATCGATTCTTGAATCTGGTTATTGCTTACTGTGAAACCTGTCTATAACGGTTACCTCTGGGACCTGAGAAAGATGACCTTTATAGACAGGTGGCCTTTCTGTCCAGGTTGATTTCTACAGAAAGTTTCATTTTGGGGTTATGAAGAATGGCCTTTATACACAGGTGGCTGCTCTATAGAGGTGGTCGCTAATACAGGTTTGATTATATTTTTCATCTTGTCTTATTGATTGTCAGATACAAGACGTCGCTTCTCAAACCGACAGTCAAAGCCTTAGCGCTATCAACCAAGATCTCAATTCGTATGGACTCAAGGGGATTTCTATCATTTCAGTATATGCTACCGTCTGATGATGGAAAGATCTGCTTTGTTGAGTACCTGGTAAGTTATGTGTTGTGTTCACCAACTCTCAGTTTCACCTGAGACCTGTCTATAACGGTCAACTTAGAAAAAAATGGAAAATGAAAAATGAAAGAAATGAAAATATAATATTTCAATAAATTAATATTTCAACCAAATGGAAATGGGCGTTATACACAGGTAGGTTTGAGGTTTCTGAGAAATGTTTTCATATCTAACCTGCTACGAGCGACCAAACAAAGGGTTCTGCACATGAGAAATACTGTTTGCCCTTCTTTTCAGATATGCCCGGAGGTGGAAGTAGAAAGCTAGAACTTTAGTTAGCTAGTCTAGCGAAATAGTTTTTTTACTAGCTCTGAGTTACGTGGAAAGTTTTCTAAGTGTAGTCAGTAGTTCCTAGCGTTGGCGAACTAGTTTTCAAAATTTACTAATTAATTGATTTTTTTAGGTCAATAACTGATAGGTACCTTTAATGTTCATGATCACGGAAGAAAAAGCCATATGGACTCACTAATGACCATGAATGAAATGAAAGAAGGAATTGTACTGATGAAAGTTTAGCTTCAGATCTTTGGGTCATGAGCCAGTTTCTTTGGATGAAGAACAGCCCGTAACTAATTTGGGGCACCAGAATCCTTTGAGATCAGTAAGACGATCGAAGTAGGTCTCGTTTTTGCTTTAATCTCTTTTCCGGGAGCAGTTGGTTTCCATGTTGACACTCCCTGGATCGGCTGTTGGCAGTACGTCTCTAGTCTGAAGAGATCCCCGTTAATCTTTTGCGATTGGCGGCAAAATTGACTGGCCGGCAACAGCTTTGCAGGACAATGCGTATATTCATTCGGAATGCGCTAGGCATTGACAGTTTTGTCACTGTCCGAGTGGCAGCACTGTACAGCAATCTAAGTTGAATTGATTTCGCGAACAGGCGTAATCAAAGCACGTCTGAAAGGGTCTTGGAACGAAGCATTTGCTCCAGTCGCTTATGGCAAGCCATGAAAGTGCTCTAACCACCTTTATGAAGCGACCACCTGTATTGAGTGACCATCTCTGTAAAGCGAACTCCTTTATCAGCCACTTAAATCATTTACAGATTTATTGATCTTATTTCGATTTCTGTAGTGCGCTCCAGACGAAGGCTCAACACAAGGCGACGATGTGGACCATTGACCAATCGCATTCAAGCTATGTGAGACTTATGGACTGTATTCAGCACCGTTTATGCCAAGAAAGACGTTGCGCCGTCAACAATGGCCCTACGCGCCGCAAACCAATAAGAGACATCGCCACGAACTCTTTGCTTGACAACCACAAACTCGCTGTTGCAATGCGTGTCGGTCCTCTAGCTATCTTTTCCTGCTTCCCTTCCAATGACTTTTAGAATCCAAGATCTACTTATAAAGAATGAAACAGCAAGAAACGAAAGATTGATGTTTTATTTGTAATTACGGTTCTTAATTATATATTTTTGATCATGTAATCGTTTCTGTGATTAATTATAAGGATATTATTGCGCTGTAGCGTGTGCTCCATCTGCTGTGGTATTTTCTGTTTTCTTCACTTGTATTTGTTCTTCTTTGGTTATTGATGTTACTTGCCTCTTGCTCTCTTCGTGATGTGAACTTTAAAGGGATGTGGTGCTCTTGTGTACCTCGATGCGGCGATGCTGTCTGTGAGAGGCGTGGTGGGCGGTGCGGTCAAATCGAAATTGAGATAGACATTTGCGAAGAAATGATACAGCTCTCGCCTAGCGATGGCTTTCCCCAGGCAGCCCCTGCTCCCCATTGAGAAGGGAATAGCGCGGTGGGGGTTCTCCATATTGGGGTTCTCGGGTAAGAAGCGCTCCGGTAGAAATCGATCGCCATCGCACCAGACTCGATTGCACGTGTTGATGCGATGGAGGTTGGCGACGACCGTGGTGTCTTTCGGGATATCGTATCCGCCGATTATTGTCGCTTTCGTCGTCTTGTGCGGAATGCCGATGGCCGCCACAGACGCCACGCGAGAGATCTCGTCAACGATTGCAATCAGATAAGGCAAGCGTGGCAATTGAGACATGTCCAGTTCATTTGCCTCGCCACCAAAGACCCCGTCTAGTTCCATCTGCAGGCGCTTCTGTTTCTCAGGATGTATTGCTAGTTGAAGGACGCCCCATAACATCGTCGTAGCACTAGACTCGATGCCGGCTGTGAACATATCACCCGTTATCACAATCAATGTATCGCGGGACATTTCTTCACCGCCCGCGCGATTCGCCGCTAGAAGAACGTCCAAGAAATCGCGCGGCGGGCTCTCGGGATCGTAGACTTCCGCGTGTTCGTCAATTTTCTTGCCGATGACGCTGTCTCGGACGGTCGCGTAGTCATGGAGTAGTTTCGCCGCTTCTGTGTTAAACCATCTCACAAATGGGATGTTGTTGGCGACAACTACTTTCTCCAAACCGACAACGAATTTATCGAATGACTCAACAAATGTCAGAAATTCCTTATCGTCGATTTCGTATCTTTGTCCAAACATGGCAGATGAGATAATGTTGGCTACAGTCAAGTATGCCTGCGTTTTCAAATCGATGCATTTGCCGTCGTTTGCCTCTAAGAATTTGATGAGATGATCAAATTCTCGTTTTAATTTGAAATTCAAATTCCCGTCTTTTCCACTACAGACGTTGATGCCTTGAGTGGCCAATCGACGACGATGTAGAAGATCTACAGAGAAGTCAGCGCCGACGATTCCTTTTCCTGGACCAAGCAAAGCTGTCCGCCCCGTCAACAGTGCCCGGCCAGCTACATCGTTACCGCGCTGGACAAACGCCTCCTCAGCCAAATCATACGTGTTGAGAACAACCATTGGTTTTGGTCCAGCCCAGAACGTGAAGATATCGCCTTGCTGTTCAGCTAACTCGTCGAAGAGGTCCGAGATGCCTTTTTTGCGTAGAAGTAATGCGTTTCCAATGATGGGCCATGTTCCTTTCGAAGGGGGGTAGCGTCTCCTTTTAACGATGTCATTGATAAATACGGCGATACAACCGATGATAAAGGCAAGTAGAGCAATGCCAGGGAGTGCCTGTGTCATCCATGATGACTGCATGATTGTGACAAATTGACACGGCAAAAGACGATCACTTACAAAACAAACGATGTCGTGGGTGTCTGGTGATCGTTGCTGACGGAATGAAGTGATATCCCATCAGTGGTACGTCAAGCACGTGATTTTCAAAACATGTTACGTAACCTTGGCTAGATGGACAGTTTAATTAGTCGCGGGGTCTTTGGGGTGGTGCCCCCGTTTATGGATTCTGGCTCCAAAAGTCTGACAGTCAATTGGAAAATTACATATTTGGCTGATGGCTTATTGTAGAGATATCAAAGCCAAAAGCATCGCTACTCTTCAATTTCCATAGAAAAACATTGCCCGTATTGGGATCCCTTGCCGTAATACAATACCTTCAGCAGGGGGACGTGCTAATCCTTCAAATTTACGGGAGTTCCTCTGTTATCGACTTTGGCCGACAATCTTGTGAAACCACAGGTTAGAATCTGTGTGTAAAACTGACCAAAGTTCAGCGCCTTTGGCGTCTCTCATCTTGGTGCCAGCTTGGCAGACCGCAATGCTCGAAATAAGAATAAGCAAATATTTCGCAAGTGCGCGATAAAATATCAGACTTTACCCGCTCTTTGTTACCAGAGGGAGCGGTGGTAATTTCTTTCTGCCATCAAATAACTGCGTAATAATACTATAATGTATTTCGTTACTTAAGCGTGTCATATTCTGAATCGATGTTAATGATAGAAAATTCTCTCGCGGCAGATTTGCAATGCTAACTGCTTCTCTGATAGGACCAATCTGTGTATTTAGTCAAACTCAAAATGTCTTTTTGTCGAAAGCAAACGAAATTCTGTTATTGTTTTATGCGAAAAATGACATTCTTGCAAAGGACCATGGGACAACTGTCCAAGAGTGTTCAAGCTTCGACCTGTTTGAAGAGTTATTTCGAGCTGGCGAGGAAACTATTTTTAGACATTTCCTGTGTGTCGTAAGATACTGTATTGTGACCGCTTTATACGTGAAATCTGCCCCATACTTCGTCCGAAACCTGTCTATAATGGTTACTTAGGAAAATGACCTTTATAGTCAGGTGGCCATTCTCTCCAGGTTGATTTTTATAGAAAGTGTCCTTTGGGGTTATGAAGATTGGCCTTTATATACAGGTGGCTGCTCTATAGAGGTGGTCACTAATACAGGTTTAACTGTACCTTTCATATCGAAAGGCGAACGTTATCATAAATGATCTATCATAAAATGTCATTCAAGACCGACATGCCTGCGTTTGCTGGGAACCGTTTTGTTGTTACCAATATCAGATGGAAATACGGAAGGGATTTCAAATGCAAAGCCATCGAACTGAGAACGCAACAAGAAAAACTACCCGCCGGTCAATTGTGTATCCTTATTATAAAGTCAATAGTGAAGCCAAAATGAGAATGCGCAGCAAATTCAACTAAGAGAACTCATATGCAAGACTGACTGGGTGCATTCAGGTGATACTGAGTGGTGCTAAAAGTGGGTGGGGTGGGTAACATGGCACACCCCTTTGACTTTCACTAGTCCTTCACCGTTGTCATGGGAACATCTCGTGTGGTTGTGAGAGCTAGTAATCATCCTCGCTTTCAGCGTCGTCTTTAGATCGCTTCTTGTTCGGTCCTTCGAGGGAGCCAACGAGGCCATGTGCAGTATTGAAGAGATTGATCGGCGAAGACCCGTCTGTGATCAAAGTCGATCGCAAGCCAAGCGATTGAAGCAACTTCACCTGAGTACAAACACACCAAGAAATCAATCAATTGATCTACGATTCAAGATAGCGTGCGATACGAGCAGTTCGCCAAATACTGTAAATATTTTAACCAATATCATTTGTAAATAGTAGATCCATCAATACGTTTCATGTTAGCTTTTACCTCGTTATTTTATAAAACGCACCATTCGTGGTAACTATGTTGCCATTCGGCTCTGTAGCTAAATGCGATATTTTGCAATTAAAGTTTATTATTATTATTATTATTATTACCTTCATTTCGGGTCCTGCAGTGGCGATGGATTTGATGGTTTCTGCGCCGATCGAGTTCACCATCGTTTGGAACTTGGTCGTTTCGATGCCTGACAATTCGCGCGTCTTTTCGATCTCCAGCTCGTTCTGTTCGCGAATGTATTTGGTTTCGGCCTCGCGTGCCCTGCTCAAGCGCTCCAACTCAGACGTGGCTTCAATCCTGGCTGCTTCTGCTTTCAATTTGGCCTGCTCGACCGCCGCCTGGCCTTCGATTCTGGCAGCTTCGGCCCGGGATTGAGCCTCGCCCTTGGCCTGACCCGTAGACTCAACGGCGGCGCTCTGCGCTTGCAATTCCAACAACTCGCGACGCGACTTCTCAGCCTCCGCTTCATCGTGAATTTTCTGTCTTTCTAAGCGACCCTTGGCTTCTTGTTCAAGTCGATCAGCCTCGTGCCTGCGTGGGGAGAACAAGTATAGAAATACACGGAATGTCGCACAGTAAGGACTTTACGAGGTCGTCAAAGTTGCGGCGGTGAGTCTCACTTGGCTGCGGCTTCCTGCGAGGCTGTAGTGATCTCAATGGCCAACTGAACTGACTTTTGAAGTGAGTCGCGCGTGCGTTGGTCAACCGGTTCAACAGACTGAATGTCAACGCTGGTGATGTGGAGGCAGTTGGATGGAAAGACGAACTTATTGCGCACTTTGAGGTTATCGTCCAGACCGAAGACAGAGGAGCGAATGATCTTAGCGCTGTTCTGAAATCAAACAGCCAACAGCTAATGAATACACCACTTGACTGGCAGAGCAAAGACTAGAACTTTCTGGCTTTCGTCCTGTTTATCTAGCGGAATTAATTTCTCAAGAATTTATCCAATGATTTACGATAAGTTTGGTGTTAAGAAATCAACAAGCAAAATCACGTTTCCATCTACAGTGAAACCTGTCTATAATGGTCACCTTTGGGACCTGAGGAAAATGACCTTAATAGACAGGTAGCCTTTCTGTCCAAGTTGATTTCTATAAAAAGTGTCATTTGGGGATTATAAAGAGTGACCTTTATACACAGGTGGCTGCTCTATAGAGGTGGCCACCAATACAAGTTTGACTGTATAGTCTGTAAATGTCATTTTCGCTGTACTTTCTTTGAGTCTTGTTTTTTTACCTTGTGGAAGTCATCGAATTTCACGCCAGCAACGGCACCACGGATTCTCGAGGCAATGGCTTTGCACGCGTCACCAACGAAATCAGGAACGGAAAAGATCTTCGCTGAGTCGTCTGCAGTTTTTGAACCTACTTCGAAATGCCTGTAATGAACAAAGAAAACAATTAAAAATTAAATAATTAAACTAATCAATAAATAATTGATAATTTTATTCAAGATGACTTTCTCCTGATCTGATACCGGCATAATAAATCAGGAATGATCCGATAACAAAATTATGGATTATTCTAAAAATGTATATCACTCCACTTTTGCGTGAAAGTTTACAAAGGATCACACATGCGAAAATTGGAGATATAAATTTATTTGGAATGACTGGTTCGACATTACTTTCTTACCAGTTATAAGACAATTGAAGCGACAGACGAGCATGATCAGCCGTCTCCACGGTTACGATGTCAGTACAAAAGTCTGGTCCGAGAAGCAAGCACAGGGCTTTGATGACGTTAGGTCTCTTGGGCTTGCCACCGGACAGACTCAAGACTGTGAACTGCTCGTCAGGGCCAAGCATGACAAGGTCAGGGCCAAAGGTCACCCTTGATGAGAGAAAAAGACAAAATGTCAACTACAGCATAGAATTTAGATTACAATTCTGCTTGCCTTGATAGCCACCTGTTTAATGAGACCACCTGCCTCAAGCGACCACCTGTCTTAAGCAGCCACCTACCATAATCAAAACGAGCATGGAAGCAATCAAGTTCTTGATGTCCTACCTTGCCTTCTTCTCTTTGTAATCATAAATTTGCACAGAGGCATTGTGGGGCACACGGAATGTAACAACCTTGGTTCTTTCGCGGCTCTTGGTTGGCACTGTTTTGCCACCCCTTTCGCTGCGTTCAGCCAATGGATCTTTTCCCTGCAAAAGGAGCTCCTCGACGACAGGAGGCAGCACCTTCTCCCACAGCTCCTCATCATGCGTCAGCATGTATGTGCTACCAATGACAGCTCGGACCTTGCCAGTTTTGATGTTCCGCACGTAAACACCCTCATTGGCGTCCAGTGGAATGGCCTTGCGCTTGCTGACCACTTCAACTTCTACTGGGGGCACATACTCCCCTGGACCCCTGATCATCCAACGGTCCCCTGCTTGTCGCTTTAGTTTCTACAATGACAACACAAAGAACCATTAGCAATCCCCAATGTACAGAGACAACAGGAACATCCAACTTAAGGTTTGGCTATCTGATCTCCAGTCTGACTTACATCATCAAGGAATTCTTCAGTGGCTCGCAGGATGAGTCCCTCGTCCTCGCCAAGGACGTAAACATTTTGAATCCCCTTTTCCAGTCTCTCCCCAGGCATCAAGAAAAACGATTTCTCCCCTTTGATAAGCTTCTTCTGACCCAGTTGGGGCTTTCCGTCGGGGCCAACTGGATCGACGATGACACAGTACTGTCGATTGCTCAGCGTTGTGATTTGAACAACATCAACTACCTGAAAAAATACCCATAGTCGTCAAAAGCGTCATCACCATCATTGATATTGTAAGACTGTAAGAGGTGGATTTTGTATTGTGTGCTTGTTAGAGCCGATGGTTTAATGGTACAGCACTTGGCCTTTGAGCCAGGGTAAATGCCCTTCTGTTGATCTCAGATCACTTGATGAGTCAATTGTACGGTTGTAAATTGAGAGTGCAAGGGTTACTAAACACCTTGAGATAACCATTAAAGATATTTCAAGGCGACCAGGAAGAGACTCTACTATGTAAGAGCTCAGGGCCGTTTTAACAAGTAGGCACTCAAAGCACGTGCTTTAGGCCTTCAGTCTGGATAGGCCCTTCTCAATGTCAGTTCAAATATTCAAATCTACATTATGTTAAGATCTAGTGCAATGTGCAATCAACTGCAGAGTGCTATTTTGTTCCGATTTGCTGTTTGTAAGCTAAATCAAAATCTTTGATATGCCAATGGGTGATCATTTTAACAGTAGTAAGTTTTGGGTTATTTAATCGTTAAAAATTAGGCCCCCCTTGAGTAAAGTGCTTTAGGCCCTCTCGACGCTTAAAACGGCACTGTAAGAGCTCAATCACTTTTGGGCTAAGTTTGACAGCTCATTTAACAAGAGCCTGCCAACCTGCCACATATAAACATTTATGAGCTGTGACCTGCTACAGAACACTTATGACCTTTAAAACTGAAGAGATGGCTACGCTTTAAACATGCCATACAACTGGCAAAGAATTAACTCTGAGACAATAAAAAATTAAAGTACCAATTAAAATACTATACTGTCAGTTTTGGAAAATAAATAAAACACGGTTCTAACATGGCAATTTAGCCCTTGTCCTGCTATTGACGTGTATACACGTTTTCGAAACAAGTCAAACGTAGCAACATATAGCCAATCAGATAGTTAGTCCATAGCGATCAACCAATCAGCAATCGATAAAGCGACTTTAAGTCTTCATTTAACTAGTTTCATGAGCAGGACAAGTGTTAAGTAAATTAAATAATGTACCCTAATGGACAAAGATGTTTAAATCACCTCTTCGTATACATCAGGAATATGAGCTTCTGAATCTTTGAAGGTGATCAACCATTCTTCTCCCGTCTTGCGGACATGTCCTTTGTCATCAGTGAACGTCCGAGTAGCTCTCATGTGCAAAGCAACCTGTAGAAAATAACATATCCGTCAAAGAAAGGAATGAACCTAAGAGAGAATATTATGTAACATAAATGGGCAAAACAGGTTGATGTTGAAGTGGGTGAAGCATGGCCGATGTGGACTTGATGTGTATTTCAAGGAGACACACTGTTACCGTCAGTTTCCTAAGAAAAATATAGAGAGTGCTCTACATAAAAAGGTCATCTCTCTATCTTTTGATGCACATGTTACATAAACTACGCCATGATTACTGTCAGGCAAGGTTGACAAAATACAGCTGTGAAACCTGTCTATAATGGTCACATTGGGACCTGAGGAAAGTGACCTTTATAGACAGGTGGCCTTTCTGTCCAGGTTGATTTTTCTAGAACGTGTCATTTTGTGGCCAGGAAGAGTGGCCTTTATACACAGGTGGCTGCTCTACAGAGGTGGCCGCTAATACAGGTTTGACTGTAATACCAAAGAAAGACAAATTAATAATTACCATACAATACCATCCTGCTGGGTCCTTTGTAATCTCGGTCGGTTTCCAGGAACCAACCACTTACCGTGCTAGTTTGCTACAAGGAGTTGGCAGTCCGATTTAATGAAACAAAAGCCTCTTCGCATCGAACATGTGCATTAATGACTTACCTTTTCGGTCAAAACCACGGCATCGACAATGTCAACAACTTCCTCGTACGCACTTGGAAGATACGCTCCGTGCTGTTTGATGAGCCACTCTTCTCCAGTGAAGCGTTGCTTGCCTTCACGGTCCTGGCCAACAAAAAGGAAATCTTTTAAATCAACCACAAAAACTTCTCGAAAGTATTATCCATGTTGGTAGCATTGCCCAATGTAGATAACAGTGAGAACAAAGCCAAATCTGTAGAAGTGTCGCCAGTGTTAGATTACGTGTGTAGCTACTAGCTAAGTGATCCCTTGTGATCTGTATATTGTATTGCAACATTTATCTGCAAGTCCATCCGCAAACAGTCTTGCATGCTTGTCTTTCTGCCGGTAATGATCTCCATTGGAATGATGTTGCAAGTTACTCCTTCCTTGGTTATTTGTGCAATAAATACTTCAACTTGACTCTCGCTCTTGGTTGATACTCGTACAGTATCATCATTCCCTTAGTCACAGCAATGATAAGCCTTCAACATGCGGTAACTAACCAGCCATAATCAGCAACACCGTTTTCTACAGGGTAACAGCAAAAGCAGACTACAGCCTGCAGACCAAATAATGTGGTAGTCCATGCTACACATCATACTGGCTATTGTGATCATCCCGGTAAACCAACTAACAGAGCTGTACTGTCGTGGAAGGGATCTGAAACTAACGTGAATGACGCAGCTCAAGAGGAACCTGATCTGCTGGGCTCAAATCCGTCAAGCTTCTTGAAACAGCCACTTCTCGTAGATAAGGGTCAGAAATGTAAACATTGTTTGTGTACATGTGTAACTTGAATATGTAACAAATGCATATAATACACAAACTGTAGAAATGATACGCATCTGATTTAGAACATAATTAAATTATCAAAAATTGTTCTAACCACACCACGTTCTTAGCTACAACTGTTGGCCAATGGAGAATAGTCGTGATGAGTTAGATAAACAATATCTAATACCAAAGATCTTCCAAGATCAATTATTTTCAGTGCAAAGAAGGTAGAGTTAGGCTTACCAATCCCTCCTGTCTGGAACGAAGTTTGATAGCTTGGTTTGGTTTGATAACGGTGGCGCGAATGGTCTCAACAACTTCAGCCTCTTTCCTTGGAATGTAGGTACCTCAAAACACAGCAATACACACACTGTAAGTGCAAAATGAC
Source organism: Calvadosia cruxmelitensis (assembly GCA_900245855.1). NCBI lineage: Eukaryota > Metazoa > Cnidaria > Staurozoa > Stauromedusae > Kishinouyeidae > Calvadosia > Calvadosia cruxmelitensis. The sequence continues at coordinate 45,987 of OFHS01000130.1, read as the reverse complement.
TAACAAAGACTCAAAATGTAAGACAAAATAAATCTCAAGAGAAAGAGAGAGCTCAAATAGGCATACAGTGAAACCTGTCTATAACAGTCACCTCTGGGACATGAGAAAAATGACCTTTATAGACAGGTGGCCTTTCTGTCCAGGTTGATTTCCATAGAAAGGGTCATTTTGGGGTTATGAAGAGTGGCCTTTATACACAGGTGGCTGCTCTATAGAGGTGGCCGCTATTACAGGTTTGACTGTAACAGTTCTCAAAGATCTCACATGCCGAATGGCGCCATCGGGCGCAGTCATGGAATACGAACCTACATAGGTTAATCAAACTCACATAAAATTCATAAAATGTATAACCTAAACTCACAGGACTTAGCTCATAGTAAACACATAAAGAAAATGAAGGAAACTAGTGAGAAAAAATGCAAGGCTCAGTAAAACAAAACGAGATAAATTTGTAAAACGCTGAAATAATGAAACCATGGTGTTCACGTTGTCTTGAATATATTGATATAATTTTGTCACAATGAATATTCCATTGTAGGCCTAATCTAACAGTCGCAGGCATATGCAGTCATTTAATAGGGCCTGCAAGAGCAACAGTTCAAAAACAAGCCTCTTTGTCTCACAACTGCTTCACTGTGATTTATAAAGCCAGATTGCCACAGTTATCGTTGTACAGTACAGGTACTTGTTAATATAATGTCAGCTATTGCAAAGTAGTAGCCCATCTTTGAAAAGAGCAAAAAATTAACGTTGATTAAAATGCCGTTTGTTTATCTATCAGACTATCTGTACTATGAACCATGACAGCAGCCCCTGATTAAATGTAAATGTCACTTTGTTTAACGAGGGTAGCCCAATAAGCCAATGGCTTGTCTCTCTTGTGGTCCTCGACAATTTAAACCACAGAAGACAACGAATATATGTATCGGATGGACCAGGAGTCGAACCCAGGACATGAGACTGTACGACTGGCAGACACACATACTAGCCACTAAACCACACCGTCATTACCTGGTCCATGGTACAGCCATTCGTCGCCAGCCACTCTTGCCTCTTCCCCATCAATAAAGTCAAGAATAGCTCGCAGGCGGAGCGCAGAGTTAGCAGCAACGACTTGCAACGCTTTAGGTGGTTGCCTTAACTCCTCACCAGGATACAATGGGAATGGTTCTTGAGCCAAACGAATGTCCTAACATTAGAAATGGAAAGTCAGCAAACACTATCTATAGCAGTAAAACATGCAAAACATTGTCTTACGAAAAAGACCCTAGAGGCACCCCTGAGGTGCTTCGTAAGCGTTTCATGACACAGCTGATATGAAAAGAGGAAAGAGTCATTCGCAAATTCTAGATATCTTGCTTGAGTTGTTGACAATGGGACACAATTAAATTTAACAAATCGTGTTGCTGATTGATTGATTGTTACAGGAAGCTTACAGTCATGCACTCTTGATTACTGTTTCTGTAATTTTGAGCTGCGTTTCTAACCAATAATATTAAAGGGAATTATATTTTTAAAGGAAAGTAGCACAGCTTGAAGAAGTCAGTATCAAATCCAGCTCTCTCCATTTTGAAATCAGAGACATCAACCGTCCCCATAATGCACTTGCTTTTCTAAAATGGTAGCTTGTGAAAATGGTTTGTACAACTTTACAAGCAGGCTGCATTGCAACATACACAAACACTTCCACATAACAACGCACTTACCCGATCAGCATGGCGCAATTTCGCTTGACCATTAACATCGAGAACGACCTTGCCATCTTCAAACACAACCGGATTTTCCACAATGCAATAATGGCGTGGCGGAACAGTCACCATCTTCTCCGGTCCAAGCAGAACCTACAATAGCCGATAGAAGCTGATTATGCAACTTAAAATGTTTATAGTACGACAATGAGTCGTGCGTCCAGTCGTCCATGTGCTGAGCACAGTTGAGAATGGATATATTTGGAGTGGTGGAAATAGAAAACTACAAGCAGTTGGCTACTTGTAGGGAACTACTTTTCTTTGTAAAGAGGAAGTTTTTGACTACAATTTTCAAAATGTAGCTACAGCTGTAGCAAATTACTTCTTAAATAAAGAGGTGTAGTTTATAACGAACTACTTTATGATTTAGGAAAATCATGTTAACTACTTTTTCCACATACAATTTGCACCTGGATTTTGCAAATTCCGATGCGGTAGAACAATGCTTCCTTAAAACAGCTTCAAAGTTTGAGACAACACGACCCACTAGAACTACACATATGCACTAGTTAGCAGTCTGATAAAGCGGATCGATTGGAGTCTAGTTGTGTGTAGCGAGACACCTATTTTTGTGAATAATGATGAAAAGCCAAAACTGTATATCTGTCTGCTAACTTCTTGCAAATCAGTCAGCCGATGCACACACGTTAATTACCTTCTCATTGTCCTGCCGTATGTATGTCTTTGGACCGACTTCAACACGCGTCACATTCGAGTTTTGATCCAGAATATGGATGTAGTAAAATGGGGGGATTCGGAAAATGCTCCCTTCATCATTATTACCACGGCGACGATCCATGATGACCTGACGTACAGCTAAAGCTCAAATACCTAAGAATAAAGACAAAATACAAATTAAAATAAACCAAAACGATGCAGACATTGCATTACATATGTGATGTCATCGCGAGCCAATCAGAATGTGCTTCAAGAAACCATCGACTGTGACGCAAATGAGGAACCAACCAACAATGGCTACCTGATAAACCAGAGAGAATGAGCATAACATTGGCCATAGCTTGCAAGTGCATTTGAAAGGTCAGAAGATAATCAGAAATGTCTCAAATGCAAGAAATGAGCCCTGTTTGAGTAATGAGCGCCCTGACGGTCAGGCTCTGTGACAGATGATTCAGGGTTGAGCATTCCAGCACCTCAGAGCAACACTAATTCTCAGACTCGTACAACGCGGAACTTCAACTGTTGCAAGAGCAGTCGCTAAAACATCCAGTCTTCAGGCTTGCATCCAGTATTAAAAATAGTGCACCTTAGATATCCAGTGCACAGAAAAACTTCGACGTATTCTAGACATTTGTCAGCTCAAACAAAACGTCAGATTGCCATCAAAAAATTATTTCTTGGGAGCGATATCAAATTACGAAATTGCAAGAGGCCACATGAATACTGGAACACGTAAGCATAATGTCAATAAATACAATACAGGTATTATTCTAAAATTAACATTCAAATTAGCTGACCTTTCTAGTAAGGAATATTCGCTGACCACCAAAGCCACCTCCTAACTTGGAGCAACCAGAAGCGAAAGTAGAAAAGTTGTTTGATTTGGCTATCAGCAGATTTTGTGTTCGATAGACTGGTAACGAAAGGGGGTGGGGTCATTCCCTTACTGACCAATCACAATACGGAATTATGTCACGTTACCGTCTCCGTTTGTTGACATTGGCGACGGGTTCTCTCATTACCATATTACACCATAAGTTGAAATTTTGGCCATAAGTGGAGCTTTTGTGTTGGAAATTGGACATCACCATTTACATGATGATGTGAAATACGAGGTAAGCGCTGGAAAGAATAAGTCTCGTCTGGCTAAAGCATTTAATACCAGCAGTGTTGGGAGATATTCAAGCTTACTCTGTTTGGTTTGTTAGCTTGCCGTCGCTGCAATCTCATTGTGTGTACGAGAAATATTGCGTAGAACAAGAACGGGGCAATTAAAACACAATATCTGGTATTCTAACTTGGTTAAACAGCCACAATATTTTAAATTCGTATTCTTGCATGACCCAAATTAACAAATTGGCAAATGATTGCTTACTAATTTTTATTTTACAAGCAAAATCGATGAATTTCACTCGCTACAACGTTCACGTCTTGCTTAAGCAAGAGATGTTCTTCACACGGGTTTCGGGGTACTTTTTGCTGCTTGTAATTCCAGGCGCTGTTGCGAACAGGGCCTGTTCAAGCTGAAGTGTTGATGGATTGGATGGCAAGCGGAACTGTAACTAGAAAATTGAAAATATTTAACGTTAATTGAAAAGCTGTTTGTCTCATCAGTGAAAACAAGCTTATTGTAGCGTAGGCGGCTTATACGCAAAGTGGTTTTGCAAGCAAATTGTAAATGCTCTCTGCAAGTTATAACCAACCAGAAAATTACGGCTGTTGCGGTTCTTGGCAAATTCAAACTTACCCGTAAAGAATCTTTCAGAGGTTGCAGTCTACATCTAAATTCTAAATAAATATAGTTATTTTATCAAATTAATTTCATAGAAAATATCATATAGTGTCAAATTGCATAAATGTTTGAAATGTACATACATTGTTATAATTATTCAAAATGACGTCACTTTTATAGCTCATCCCCAGTCTTCTTTTGCTACCGATTCCTTTTCTGGCTGTCCGATGTGAGATTTTGTGACGTTATCCAACCAGGGTCAGTTTTGGAGCGAACGAAATGAATCAGTTCAATACAGAAGTAATTCTGAAAATTGATGTCTAACTTTCCGGCTACTTCGCTTTGTTTTTAATCATACTGTCCGTCTCAAACTTCGTAGATAACGAATAGCATTTCATTTTAACACCAACGCTGCAATTTCTCGTTTATACACAGGCTGGTACATGCCTCCACATAATGTTCTCCTTGCAGATTTTTAATGGGGCATGTATTTCTTTTGAAGAAGAACTATTTATTCTAGTTTTGCTATCTAGAGTAGAAGGACTGAAGGAGGTGTCATGCGAGAGGCTTGAATGAGTGGACGACATTCGCTGCTGCTGTGTTAATCGTCCCGCTTAGTAATGTTTTCTCGCTCTACAATACTAGCTCCGAAATTAAAACAATTAGGTGACGAACATTCCACTGATGCATAAAATTGAACGTCAGTCATCTGTGGTCGAAGGACAGAGTTGGTTTTCAGAGCGTGAGAGAAGAATTTCTTTAGCTAACACATAAATCTGAGTGATGTTGATGTTTTGACTACTGAGCCCCAGGAAAGGAAATTATTTTGAAGCATGTTAACTTGACCGTGTGTGTCGCCTGATCTGGCTAGCCTGGCTCAGAGCAGGGCTTAGATCTGGGGATGATATTAATGCGTCTTACACCATCCAGTCGCCTTGGTTGGTTTTATACAGCGCGGCTGGTGTTGGTTGTGAGACGGGAACCCAATTCTTCAATGCGATTACGAGCACCGCCGACTCTTCAATCTGGGTAACCGCTGAATTATTAATAACGCGAACTTACTGTGCTAAGCGAGCCAGATTGTCCAGGATAGAGTGTTACATCGAGTTATCGTTTGCCATGAACGCCTGTTCAGTTTAGGAAGATTACTTAACTTTTTAACTGGACTTACTAGCTGAAGTATCGCACTCGTGGCCGGTTTAAGAAATATCGGTTGTGTTGACAGCGTCCGCTTGCCCGCAGGCGGTGTCCATTCCGCGTAAGCAAGATGGCGCAAAACGGCGGGCGTCGCATCAGAATGGCGGGCGCTATCAGGGTCCGTTTGGGTGCTATCAGTTCGACCAGGCACCATCAAAGTCAATGGCTGCGTCATAATGATTCACTCTCTTCTTTTTTCCTCTCTTGTACGCGTTAGGAACATATGGAAACGGGCTTGGTAGAAAGGCGCTAGCTGGTGAGCCAATGATATGCGCGGACCATGAATTATGCAATAGGCTTCGAACAACATGAAATTGATTTCAAAAGAGTCTCGCAGCACTTGGCGATGGGAACACAAGTCTTAGCCTGTGTCGCGTCCACCATTGCCTCGCGTTCTGACGGGCATTTCACAGTTTTCGCCTTGCCAATCGACCACGGCGCTTTCTCTCTGTCTCCATCTAGCGTAAGACTTTGGCGTTGAAGTGGAGCCTGTTTAAAGAGCTATGCACGGAGGACAATGGAGTTGTCTAATCGACGCGCCATTCACTACCAAATAGGCTAAGTTTGCTTGACTCTACTGCAACAGCCGATATTCTACACCAATGTACTTCATTACATACAGTCTCTTGGCGGAACATTGAAAAAGGTAAGAGAAATATCATATTTTCATACGTTTTTATTTCAGTCCATCATCTCATCTGTGTTGCGGTGGGGACGTCATTTCGTATGTTTACCCAACGCAACACGTGGTGGTGTAAATGTTTAAATATTTCTACCCAAATGCCTTTACTTGTTGAGTTCGTGATTTATATACAAATGAAATGACTTCACTACGTAAAAACAGACCGTGCTAATGAAGCGCGCTCAATGAAATGATTGGTAACATTGAAAATTCCAGCAGCATTTCTCGCTCTGGGATACGATGCTATCAGGAAGCGTTAAATCATGTCACCATCAGAATGTTAGTTGGATGTCGTCGTGGACTTGCGGCGTGTTATCACAAACTATAACATGTCGCTTGATGATCTGTTGTTGTCGTGGCTAGATTCCTCGGCGTTCGAGCTTGGGGCAAATTGTCGTATTTCTAGCACCACCCAAGGGGCAGGTCGTCTTTTGTTGAGCTCACTGCGCGAGCTGGCCTAACGTTAACGCAAAAGCATTCCATTGTCTAAGTTGGCTCTCAGCATAGTCTGCCGATAAAACAGTCTTTGCAGCTGTTTATGGACGTGAAGCGTTGGACGCCAGCACAAGACGTTTTGACGAAGCCGCCGAGCTGCACAGACTAGAGCGCCATGGGGCGATTGTAATTCATCGGTTTCACTGGAGCAGTCGCGCGACGCCGAGAAAGTGTCCCCATTAATATCAGAGAGATTAGGCCAGGGACAGAGGAGGACCTCTTACAAAAGCAACAGTGAATTTGTAAAACGCAAAAATAGTCAAATAATCTCAGATGTGCGGGTCGGGTATTCACCGCCAAAACAGCTGTCACAATACCAACCGTTAAACTCATTACAAGGTTGTGTTTTGATTAGTAAAGTAACGCAAAACAGCAAGGTCCTATAGCCACTGCTTGCGATGCCAAGTTGACAATGCCTCGTGCGCGTAGGAGAGAAAGTGTGCCATCTGGCAACGAATACTTGTTAGCCATGACGTCATATACGCTTCTCTTTAACAGGTCTCATTGGCGATGTCGTCGTCGCCACTTCCGAATGAGAGGCATGATGAAGACGAGGATCGGGCCACACCAGCCCACGATGACGAAGATGATGAAATCTTAGCCATCAATGTATCAGGCAAACGCTTTCAGACGTACAGGAGCACATTGGAGCGATACCCGAACACTCTGCTGGGTGACAATCAGAAGCGAAAGCATTTCTACAATCGTGAACTTGGAGAGTACTTTCTCGATCGCAACAGATCGGCATTCAATGGCATTCTGCATTACTATCAGAGCGATGGTAGCATCGAACGACCACAAAACGTGTCAGAGAAGACTTTCACGCAGGAAGTGATGTTCTTCGAACTAGACGACTCGGCGATTAACAAGAACGATGAAGAGGAAATCGAGGACATTGAAGAGTTGCCTAGCAACAAGTGGATGCGTAAAACCTGGGTCACATTCGAGCATCCTACGTCATCGCATTCGGCTCGCGTGGTTGCCGTTTTGTCTGTCGTTGTCATTCTATTGTCAATTGTCGTGTTTTGTCTGGAGACTATTCCCGTCCTCGATCCCAGTCACGATGCCTCGTTGTCACACAGGGAGCGGATTAAATCCACGTGGCAGATCATGAACGCTTTTTGCAACGGATGGTTCACCTTTGAATTCGTCTCAAGGCTCATCAGCTCGCCTAGTAAGATGAAGTTCCTCAAAGCCACATTAAACATCATTGATTTGATCTCCATCATGCCATTCTACGTCACGCTGATTGTTGGTGACGGGGGTTCGAGCTCCATCGAGGTCCTACGCGTTGTCAGGGTCATTCGCGTCGTGCGTATCTTCAAACTGACGCGTCACTCGCGTGGTCTCCACGTGTTGGCCAACACGATAAAGGCTAGCTTCCAGGAGCTAGTTATGCTCGTATTGTTCCTTTTCATCGGCGTCATCCTCTTTTCGAGTTCTGTTTACTACGCCGAATCGAGGCAGCCGGGGACGGGATTCCTCAGTATCCCCCACGCCTTCTGGTGGGCTGTTGTTACCATGACAACCGTGGGCTACGGAGATCTCACTCCAGAGACATTGCCAGGGAAATTGATTGGAGCATTGTGTGCAATCTCTGGCGTGTTAGTGATCGCTCTTCCAGTTCCGGTTATTGTCAGCAATTTTGAAAGATATTACAAAGAGGTAAGCAGCGTCTATTGCAAGCTAAGCTATAAGCAGCCAGATCAATCCCTCAGTAAGACTAAAGAAACTAGCCCTTGGACCGGTCTCGGCAATGAACATAGAGGGTAGCCCAGAGCTAAATCTAAGGTCTCAGGTAGAAATCCTAACATCGCCAGTGATAACAGAGGATAGCCCAGGGTTAAATCTGAGGTCTCAAGTTGAAATTCTAACACCACCTGTCATAATACTGTAAAAGGTAGACCAGGGCTAAATGTAAGGTCTTAGCATGAAATCCTAACATCGCCAGCGATCATACTGTAGAGGGTA
>OFHS01000130.1:269-37423 GCA_900245855.1 Calvadosia cruxmelitensis | reverse complement strand
ACATCGCCAGTGATCATACTGTAGAGGGTAGACCAGGGCTAAATCTAAGGTCTTAGCATGAAATCCTAACATCGCCAGTGATCATACTGTAGAGGGTAGCCCAAGGCTAAATCTAAGGTCTCGGGCTAAAATTCTAGCATCTACTCACATGGCTCTGTAGGTTTAGTTCTAGTCAAAAATAAGAAACTAGATGGACTGCAACTTAACATATTGTATGAATGAATTTTGTGAAGTCTATGTGCCATAAGATCGTGCAACAGTTGCCCTTCGGTACGTAAGGCTGCCGAGTGGCAACATATCTCGATACTACAATAAACAAATAACATAAAATATAATGATATTAGCTGGTCCGCGCTGCTAATGCAGCTGCGTCCAGCGTCGTTGCTTCGCATTTGGGCGGAGGTCAATTAATCCAGTACAAATCACAGTTTTTCGTTTTAGCCCATAAAGCAGTATGTCCTACCTGAACATACTAAAATCAACTTTAGGAACATTAGAAATAGCTAGTCCGACCAGCTACGCCGACTCAACCAGCGTCGAATGCTGCCTATTGTTTCTCAAACTCAGCTTCGGGTCCCAAGAGACTGAAATCGATCCTTTCGAACCATTCGAACGCAACGGTTTGCAAAAGCAAGCAAGGCAAAATGAAGGTGCCCGTTTCACAGCAATAATTTAATCAAACTTGCAAAAAACATAGCTTGGTTTCAAGGTGGCCTTTTTGAAAACGACTCCGTTAGATTCTGTACCAATTTGCGTTGTTCAACTTTGACCTGGTCTGAGCGTTCGAGCTGTGCGAAGTGTTTCGAAAACCGTGCACGAGCAGAGCCGTGTTGTTTCCCAAACGTCGGAAAATCCGTACTTGCTAATGAGTGGCAGGTGCCTGGTTTTGAACAGACAAACAAACAAACAAACAAACAAACAAACAAACAAACAAACATACATACAAATCGACAGACATTTCAATAGTATAGGGTTGTCGAGTTACCCTGCTATACATAATTATCTATTGATTAAATAATGCATTTCATTAAGCTCAAATCTGTGGACGGAGAAATTAAATGCTCCTTTACTTGAAAAATGTACACATTTAATTTGTTGAGCACTACAGTGTAACTCGGTTAATATCACACCCTCGAGAAAATTGTAAAACGTGATATTATCCGAGTCGTGACAATAACCTCGGAGTCTTATACTCAGACCCCTAATCTTGCAGAAAAGAGAGCCCATCTTTTACAGCGAAATCTGTATGAACATCAAACAGAGCAATAATGTATAGATTTAAGCAACACAAAACTCATTTTCTTGGATTTGTCACGTTCAATGAGGCGAACACAATGAAAAACACTTCATCAACTTTTCCCTTCGCAACAATTGCGGCACCTATAAATTCAAACAAGGCGACAAATCACAGAAATCGTGACAATAAGCGAGTGTAGACATCAAAATCCTTTGGAAATCGGTGATAATAACCAAGACATGATAATATCCGAGGTGATGTTAGCTAAGTTATACTGCAGCTGTTAAAAGTTGAGGATTTTTTTATTTTTAAGTATACAGCAACTAAATAATTTAATAGTATCCAGAGTCTTGAAGTGAAAAAACTTTTAATTGTGGAATCAAATTTTGAAAGATAAAAAGTGGACTCTGCTCAATTTAATTGAAACATGTCGGGAGACTGCCATTTGGACCGATTAAGTAGCTGGACCAATGGCGGGTATGCGCTAAGGCAATGCTCAAAAGCGGGACCCAATCTTCTTCTAATAGTCTGGTTTCACTAAAGCAGTCGTGTGACGCCAAGAAAATGTACCCATTAATTTAAGAGAGATGAGGCCAGGGACAGAGGACTGCCACTCACAACAGCAGCAGTGAATTTGTAAAATGCAGAAATACTCAAATAATCTCAGATGTGCAGGTAGGGTGCTGTACAGTCAAACCTGTATTATCGGCCACATCTATAGGGCAGCCACCTGTGTATAAAGGCCACTCTTCATAATCCCAAAATGACACTTTCTATAGAAATCAACCTGTACAGAAAGGCCACCTGTATATAAATGTCATTTTCGTCAGGTTCCAGAGGGGACCGTCATAGATAGGTTTTACTGTATTCACAGCGTGAAGTCAGCATTTTGTCTAAAATCGCAATAAATTTATTAAATATTCCAGATGGAACGAGTAAAAGGCTCATAGCGGTTACTAACGCAAACAAAATTCTATACAGGTGACCGGTCTTAACTCCTGGTCATTAAAGACAGGTTGCTGTTCTGTACAGGTAACCAGTAACCAGTGGTTGAGAAGCAAAATAAATAGTCAGATATAGAGAATTACTTTTCCTTCTGGAAAAATAAACGTTTGACTACATTTTCAAAAACATAATTGTAGCTTCAGCAAACAACTTTTCAACTCAAGAAGTGCAGTGTTAGCAAAGTATGTACCTTCTGATTTATGATAACCATGTTAGTTAATTTCCAACCTAATTTTGCTTCTGAACGTACAGTTACGAAGATGGCCATGTAGTAGTTCCTTGGGATGAATTCAATTTTAAGATGTAGTCATCTAAATTCAGTAGCGAAGTAGTCAACTACGTTTCTGAGGATATAGCAAATAGCTGTAGCTAACTACTTTACTTCCGCCGTAGTTATAGTTACAGTCAAATCTGTAGTAGTGGCCACCTCTATAGAGCAGCCACTTGTGTATAAAGGCCACTCTTCATAATCCCAAAATGATACTTTCTATATAAACCAACATGGATAGAAGGGCCACCTGTCTATAAAGGTCATTTTTCTCAGGTCCCAGGGATGGCGGTTATGTACAGGCTCCTTAACTTCACTGGTTACTGGTTACATGTACAGAGGTGACCGTTATGTACAGGTTTGAACTCCATTTGAGAGAATAATTGTGATTGACCAAGTGCAGTCTGAATGAATTTTGGGATTCATGCTAGTTGACCTCTGACATATGGGACGGCACCACAAAATTGCCTTGTTTGATGTGCAGTCAACCGTACTCTTTTCTATGATGATCGATTTCAAAGGTTGTTCTTGGTTATCAAAATTGTCGATTTCAGCTCAGAAACATGTGACTATGCTAGCATAAATCCCAAAATGAGTCAGGACTGCATTTGGCCAAATGTACTAAACTAAACAAATAAAGTAGTCAATTTAACACTGTCAATAGCTAAGGTTTGTCCAACTCCAATTCGATAATAAATGTTTTCCTTGAGATACCGATAGATCTAGTGAAACCTGTCTATAATGGTCACCTCTGGGACCTGAGCAAAATGGCCTTTATAGACAGGTGGTCTTTCTGTCCAGGTTGATTTCTATAGAAAGTGTCATTTTGGGGTTATGAAGAATGATCTTTATACACAGGTGGCTGCTCTATAAAGGTGGCCTCTAATACAGGTTTGACTGTAGTGTATAGTGGCATGGTAGAGAATCCTGCTTTCAAAAACTTACCCTTTGAAATAATTATGCATTTTAAACCTATTTATATTATTTCCTTTTATTGATAATAAAATATAATTGGGTCATAAATATTATGTTGAATCATTGAATGGCATTTTAAACTCCACAAGCAGATCCGTTTAAAAAAATCCATTCAAGACATCGATCTCTGTTCAATTTTAGCCTCTTTTTAATTTGCCTTATTTTAAAGTTTTTTTCTCATTTATCCAGCATTGCTTTAGTCTCACGTACTGTATTTTATTAGTTGGCTCCAGTTACTCGCCATTTTATAAAACGTACCCCTCGGGGTAACTGTGATATGCTATCCGTGAACGACAGTGAAATGCGAGTTTAAATAAATAAATTGATTGATTGATTGAATGGCAGAAGCGCACATCATTGTATTGTGTTGTAGTTTATGAGAACAACACTGCAGTGCCATAGTTTTGTTTGACACCCAAAAGAAGATGCGAAGGAGCTTTCCGTCTGACCTACGTGACACGAGCCAAACTTCCATACAGAACAGGTTATGGTTAACGTTGCCTAGCTACCATCTTGGTTGAATAGTTCAAATCTAACTTGCTCCTTTGTGGTGAGCAGGCAAGAAGGTCACATGATCGTGCTGTGATAGGTCAACAGTGGAATCCTTCCTCCTTCCCTCTTTTCAATTCAATTATCAAATCCTGCTATTCTCATGTGACACTAAATACAGTCAACCTGTATTAGCGGCCACCTCTATGGAGCAGCTACCTGTGTATAAAGACCACTATTTATAAAACAAAAAATGACACTTTCTATAGAAATCAACCTGGACAGAAAGGCCACCTGTCTATAAAGGTCATTTTTCTAAGGTCCCAGAGGTTATAGACAGGTTTCACTGTAGCAGGATTCTGGTTTCTCTCCCAGTAAACGTCATCCCAGCCTAGAATTTCAGCCACACTTGCATTCCAGAAAAAATGGTTGCTATGGGAACTATTGGGTTCAGATAGCGGCTAAATCTCCTAAACAAACCTGCTTCTCTTCAAGGAAAATTCTCAAAATATTCGCAACTTTGATATCTGAGCAAATTTCTGAATAAAAGTTAAAATTGTCATACAGTGAAACTTTTGTAGAACAGTCACCTTTGGGACCTGAGAAAAATGACCTTTATAGACAGGTGGCCTTTCTGTCCAGGTTGAGTTCTATAGAAAGTGTCATTTTGTGTTTTATAAATAGTGGTCTTTATAGACAGGTGGCCTTTCTGTCCAGGTTGAGTTCTATAGAAAGTGTCATTTTCGGGTTATGAAGAGTGGCCTTTATACCCAGGTGGCTGCTCTATAGAGGTGGCCGCTAATACAGGTTTGATTGTAATTGGAAAAGATCTATAAGACGTGAGAAGGATTTTTGGGGGTCTGTATATCATTTAGTTACATAATATTGTTTTCATAATATATTATTGGTATTCCAGCATGTACAAGTAGCACTTTAAGAGTCTTTGGTTAAACTAGAATGTGCTTTATAAACATAGTGTTTTGTTAGCCTCTCTTCTGTGTATTCTCAATTTCCTGCTACTAAATTAGTGATCAATTTATATGTGGGGTGATTTTTACACGCCATAATATGGTAATAAATTGATGTCTTTTTTGTTTAAATGTCTAAATATGGAATGTTGTTCCAGTCAATTAATCGCAACACAACCATCAGATGTTGTTACATACGGTTAATCTTAATAATGATTACATTTATTATTTTTCAGGAAAAAGATCGCCAGGCGAGATTACTGGAGAGAGAAAAGAAGCAGAATATCGATGCCCGTACGGAGTCTATGAAAGATACCATGGAGCTCCTGACGCAGACTTCACTTGTTCTAGCAACAGGTAGTGCCGTACAGACTGATGCCAAGTCACGACTGAAACATCTTGAAGTACCAACAACAAAAAGTATGAACGGCCAACCTGGTAATGACAAGAAGGCCGATGAGACAGTCTGCCTGATGTCTAGTTCTCATTCCTCTCCGAGTGCCTCTCTGAGACAGATCTCTTTTGAGACAAGCATTTAAATGTCATAAAGGCACCAATGACATCATCAAAGCTTGCAGAGTACGTCAATGCCATCAAGGAAATTCTAGTCTACCCATTTGACTGCCTGCTTCCAATGAACTTTATTGAAAGACGATTGACTTTAAAAGAAACTGCCTGAATCAAAACAAACTTTTTCACTTGCAAGAAGATAGAGTCCTTCTCCTGTGGAGTTATGCTTTGAAATAAAAGATCATCAATCAAAGAGAGGGATTTTTTATCTGTTAATCTGTCGACTGTGACATTTTGAAAACATGAACAGTTTGAGAACGCAAACATTGGCAGTGCGCATTGCACATACATTGGAAGTAAAACAATGTCGACCACGGCACAACGAGTGGCAAGTTACGCTGCTTACATCCACAAATCTATTAATACAATTTTAAAATATGTACAAATATAAATATGAAAGAACCAAAAGTTTTGGTTAATTTCTCATGACAAACACGACCTTTTTTCTCAGCATATTGACTTGACAAGGTATCTGCTTTAAAAGCAGCGCGTCACCATATTGTGACAATGCAAGGTTCACTCGTGTCATCATTGACATCAGGTCTTCGTCATCGGCAAAGTTCTCAAAGATTTGAATCATACACGATACGAACCATGAACCCGTTAACTGTGACGCAATATGAGGTGCTTCGGTCACTTGACCGACAGAAACGTTGCCTGGTGTAGTGGAAAAGGCGATCATAATGTCCGCATCGGTTGGTATTCGCAGCTGCTTGGCAATTGGTTCGTCATCGTCGCCGTCACATTGAAGACCGCGAGCAACGTAAGGCACACCACGATCGACACTATTCCCACGACAGGCTTGAATGAAGAACAACTTTGGCATACCTATCAACGCTTTGCAATTATCCCCCTTGAAACAACTCACAATGTCATCCACATCGAACGGTTTGTTGTCCACGCCGAGAACACCCCGCTCGTTACCATGACTCATCAGCAACAACGCAAATGTATCATAATCTCCTGAAATAACAAAATAAGAATACAAATAATGTCAAAAACCAGTTGTGTGCCAATATCTATGTATCATCGTTATATCAACGTATAAAACAAATTAATTTCACGCCATTGCGATAAGCATTGATTTGAATTTACTTGCCTAGGGTTTGGTTTGCGGCGAGTGACGCAAATATTGCTTGCATTTCATCACGCGTCTTATTTGCTTGCTGGTTAATGTAAAATCCGGCTCGTTGAAAGAAGCGCATTGCATCGTTTTCATCTTGTTCAGCTCCGTTTCGGGGTAGAAGCATACCGTGGAAATGAACGTTGTTTATCAGCAACAAATAACCACGTTTCGCTTTATGACAGATGCTCTTCTCCATTGACATGCTCTTCAACAAATTTGGACGTTGATCATATTTAATGTAGGTCTTGTAGATATTTGGGGCAGGATTTGTACTGCTTGCTTCACTGTCGTGACTGACTGAGATATGCCTCTCAAAGGAGTGATAGGGTTCACCTTTAAGATAAACAAATGACACAAGAAATATTCATTAAAATCAAGCAATGAACTTGAAAGATGTTGCGACATCAATGTGAAGACATGGGAAGGAGTATCATCTATGCTAGATTACATGTGTAGCTAAGGTGTCTCTTAATAATCCACATACAGTGAAACCTTTGGGACATGACGAAAATGACCTTTATAGACAGGTGGCCTATCCGTTCAGGTTGATTTCTATAGAAAGTGTCCATTTGTGGTCATGAAGAGTGGCCTTTATAAACAGGTGGACGATAATTAATACAGGTTTAACTGTATTGTAGTGCAATATTTCTCTGTTAGAAATTCCGTAAACAATCTTGTATATGCGTCTGTCAGCTAGTAATCACCTGTGCTGTAATCCCGTTGCAAGTCATTCCGTCCTCGATGAGTACTGTTAAATCTGTATCAGCGACCACCTCTATAGAGCAGCCACCTGTGCATAAAGGCCACTCTTCATAACCCAAGAATGACATTTTCTATAAAAATAACTCCGCTACGCGCTGACTCACGGCAGATAATAACTAAAGAACACTATGATGACACAGAGCAAATGGTACGTAAAAATATTTAAAACCATAATCATAAACCTTGAATAGATTATTCAAAAACAAAACATTGACCTCGACAACCGGACGTTTGGATTACTTTTATCAGACAAATTTTGCGAGGCAGTCCACTTTTGTTTAGTGTTTGCTCTTGTGAATCAATAATTATACGACATCGATAATTATAACCCCCAAAACGTGACAGCAACAGTAACCCTGCAGTAACCCGGCATGGAATGACCTTTTTTGTTCGAACGCTTTACAGACGACACTTGCTGCCTTCTTGGTTTTGCAACGTTACAAGTGGAAATTCCAAAAACAAATTACACATGGTAAGAGGCGGATGCCTGCTGTGTCCAACAAATATTTATTACAACATAACTACGGCCCGTGCGAGCGTGAAAGAATTCCCAAGGCACAGCAGCCTGTGCAGCAGCCGTTCTTCGACAGTCAGTTTCACACCCGAAATCGATCAACGAAAGGGCGCCGTTACCCTGCGCCAAATAACTAAGTAGATTAGCTCAAAAGAATGATTAAACACAAACCGTTGTCTTCATCGGGCCAAATAATGTCTGTTGACACGAAGGTTGGAAACGTTCGAGCACCGGCGGACCGACTGGGAGCCGTCGAAACTCGTCACGTCAAAACATCAACAAAGTCACCTGGCATTTTATAAAACGGCTCGATAGGACGTGGATTTTACGAAATTCCTAAAACAAACCACACAGGCTTGTAGAGCTTTTTTGCTGATCAAATTAAGCGTGGTTTGAAGGCTTGTACAATCATTTTACAACAAGGAAAATTTTGGAATAAAACAGCAACAACCGACAAAAAAGCAGCCGCTTGCAACGAAATGCAGACAATTTGAGACGACAATGCTCGACGACTAGAGCGAGTGGAACTTCAAACCTGATACTGCTGAAAAGAGCATGTCTTTATTAGTAGGAATCCAAGTCGGCCAGAAATTGGGATTAGATTTACCAGCTTTCCGTCGCCAAAACGTGGACGTCCTGACAGCACGGAGTTGATATTGCGAGTCGCAAATTCTAGTTAATTATTGCTGCCCTCCCTTGCATGTATTGCGCAATGGGTTCAAATCCGTTTGTTCTGCCTTTGTCTCTGCCCGCAAAGCAGTATCTGAAAGGAATTTCTTAACACGAAAAGAAGCAAAAATATCCCCCCCCCCTCCGCATAGACTCCAGGTTACTATGGTAACCGTGAGTCAAAAATTAACCTGGAAAGAAAGGCCACTTGTCTATAAAGGTCATTTCTTCAGGTCCCGCAGGTGACCATTATAGACAGGTTTCACTGTTATCCCAGGCTGAGAGCTGCTTTGAAGATCTGTTACTGCGAGAAGCTATCAATCAAAAATTGAAAGACGATAGAAAGTCTGGAAATGGAGATCGAAGCATTAGCTTGTTTGTATAGCACACAGCTAATCAGCTATGCATTTCACGGCATAGAAATTTCCCGTACAACTTTGTTAGAGATTCTGACCTGTGTTCTGACCTCGACACCATTTTGCTGGTAGTAAACTTTCTGGAACTTTTCTAACGTTGCAATGAAAAAATTCTGTTTGCTAATTGTATTTTCTCGTCGAGCTCTAGCCACATCTGAAATGTTGAAATTGATGAAAGGGGTATTTTAATTTAGAAATTTGCTCGGAAATCAAAGTTGCAAGTTTGAAGGTATGATATGATATGATATATTTGTCAAATATTGCAACAGAAAGGGGTCGAGGGGTCAAATATTACAGCAAAAAGGGGTCGAGGTCAGAACAAAGGTCAGAATCTCTAACAAAGTTGTACGGGAAATTTCTATGCCGTCAANAGGAGATCTCAGAACTAAAAATTTCAACGATATTTGTAACTTTCAACGTTGATTGCCCCGATATCTAAAATAAAAGTTTTTGGGTTTATGAGCACTTTAAGAACGAACTGTATTTTTTTGCTTATAAAATATTCCAGCTAATGTGGTTGCGACAGCAAACTAGTTGCACCATGTTATATTGTCTGTGTTACCTGTCATCGACCCTTCATCATCTCTCAACTAAGCTAGCAATTTGACTTTCCAATTCTATTTTTTGTGCATGACAAGGGTTCATAATAAAACTTTTGTGCTAAATGGGAAGCCATGCAGTCTTGAGATAATAGTCTTGTAATGTAGTATCTGTATTTTATGTGAAAGCAACGACACCTACTGTGAAAGAAAATGCTAGCAGCTCTGTATTACGGAAAAGTAGTCTTGCTGTCGCACCTTTATTTTGAGCCGACAAATTCTGACTCGTCTCGTCTGTTGTTTAATATAAGTTTAGTACTATACTGCTTTGTCTGGCTTTGCTTTGCAGAACGCAGCTGCACGGGTTCACATTACAAGGCAAACCGCAGCTGGGAACAAAGTGCACGTCAAATTACAACGGCAGCAATGTTGATCAATTGTCAATGCAACTGGAGCAACTAGAGAAGGATGTACAGTGAAACCTGTCTAGAAGGGTTATCGTAGGGACCTGAGAATAATGACCTTTATAGACAGGTGGCCTTTCTGTCCAGTTTGATTTCTATAGAAACCATCACTTTGGGGTTATAAATGATGGGTGGCCTGTATACACAGGTGGTTGCTCTATAGAGGTGGCCGCTAATACAGGTTGATAGTAACGGGAATACAGTGTAACTCGGTCAATATCACACCCTCGGGAAAATCGTAAAATTTGATATTATCCGAGTCGTGACAATACCGAGCCTCATACCCAGACCTCTAAATTTTGCCGTAACAGCTCAAACAATAGCAAAAAGTGGGCCATAGAACAGTAAACCCTGTATCAACATCAAACAGAGCTATTATGTAGAGATTTTAGCAACACAAAACTCATTTTCTTTGATTTGTCACGATCAACGAGGCAAACACAATGAAAAACACTTCATCAACTTTTCCTTTCATGACAATTACGGAGCCTATAAATTCAAGCAAGGAAACAAATCACGGAAAGCGTGACAATAAGCGAGTGTAAACATAAAAATCCTTTGAAAATCAATGGTAATAACCGAGATGTGACAATATCCGAGGTGATATTAACCGAGTAGAATAAGAGAAAAGCTTAGGGACTGGCAAGTGGAATTTCACTTTCCGTGACAATAAACGAGACCTGATAATATCCGAGGTACGTGATATTAACCGAGTTATACTGTATAATGCAAATGGAGTAGCATGGGTTCTATCCACACGACAGTCGGGGAATTTTAATTTGTGAATGTACGGACAACCTGGCTTTGTTCTCTGGAACGTGTCTTTCACATCGAATCCAATCACAAAGCAACACTATACCCGTAGGCGTTTAACTCAGTAGGCCTAGACCCGGTCCTTTTAGAGCTGTATCAGAAAAATGCATCTGGCACGGCCAGTTTTGCAGCCATAAATGCCCGCAATCCTGCATATTGCACAACTGCACCTTAGCTAGCCTAAATCATAGATTCATAGTTAGGGCCTGATTACATGAGGCGGGCCAGTCCGCTTGGCGCCGGGACGGGCTAATTTTGTCGATTGTTTATATGGTGATTTCCTGTCCGGGCTGGCCCTGCTTCAGCCCGGCAAATTTTCGCCGGGCTGGTCTCTGTTTCTTCGACGCAAGCGTGTTCGCCACATTTTATCACGTTCGAAGCACGTCTTTTGGTCTGCATAAACTCTGGTTGTCCTTCTATTTTACTACCAGTGCATTCCGTAACTCTTTTTACGGAATAAGACAATCAGAATAGAAGTCATGTTTAATTACAAACTCGATCAATTCACCACTCGATCGAAACTATTTGCTTTGGATTCCATACTGTGTATTGATGATGAAAAGCGAAAGAAAGATACGATGTTGAGCTTTTATCGACGCATACGAGTCGACAAATTATCTGTTGGCACTAGATGTCAAATTTATGTCACCCTAGCGCCTGCGTAGAAAACTTCAACTGCCGGGCCAGCCCGCCTGATGTTGTTTATATGACATTTTGTCGCATTTTTCCATCTCACCCAGGTGGGATCCCACCGGTAATGAGGTGGGATCCCACCTTACTGGGCTGGCCCCACAATCATATAAACGCACTGCAAAGAAACAATGCGAAACAATAGCAGGCAACGATCTCACTCAAAGGTGTCAGCCCAACTAGCCGGGCTGGCAGGACTCATGTAAACAGGCCCTTAAGAGTCTTGGAGGTAGATCAGATTACATCATTTTCAATTTAATCCTCAAATATGCTTTAGTTTCGGTCAATGCACGTCAATGATATTTGTTTCTCTGATGACAGCGGGACATTCTAATACGCCCTCGTCATCATTTATCCAGAAAATCTGGTTAAGCCATAATTATGGATTTTTTTCCCAAAGCTGATACTAAATAGAGATTTAAAAAGATCCTAAATACGCCACTAGAAGTGTGAACTGGACAATGGTGTTGAAAGTCACATCAGGGTGTGAACTAAACTATTTATAGAGCAGTCTTCCTTGCGTTCTAGCAGGAAGAATATTGAGTGTTATTGGATTAAATTCCGACACACGCATAATGTGCCACGCTGTATCACAATGTTGTAAATTGCCAGTTGGCTAGCTTACCAATGCCCGCTCACCTGCGAATTCGTTACCGCTGTGCCCACCGTTAGTACTAGGATTAGACATAGCACTTGCAAGAGAAGCCTTCTCGCTCAAACCACGACCGTTTGATACATGTCCAGCGACAGTGAATTCTTGTGGCTCGCAAAGACAAAGATTGCCACCAATTTGCTCGCAACTACATGCCGAAACTTTAGCAAGGCGCTCTTGTAAATGCTTCATACACATTAATTTGAGCTTCTCACGAGTCGTTGACGTTTCCATAATAGTGTAAAGAGCAGTGACGAAGTAAAAATGTAGAAAAAGGAAATATAAAGGCAGAAACTGTCCCACGTCGAAGCAAAACGATGAGTAAAAGCAAACTCAACTCTTTATAAACTTTGACTGCGCAGTTGTAAGGAAGTCTGGGTATGACACATACGTCATAAAATTAAACGTCACGACAGATGACGTCACCGATACGTCATTTCATGAAAATTGTCCGCAGTTACTATTCTCTTTTCGCCTGCCACGAAACTCACAGCTGAAATTTTATTTGTTTTAACTGAAATTAATGAAACAGCATAAATACGTTGCGGTATAGAGTTAAATCTACTTTAAATAAAACATTAACTAGCCTAATTTGAAATAATTATAAAGATGGTCCAGATTATTTCCTTTTTGGCAATATTTTTAACTGTTCTTAGACAATCAGAAACACAAATCAAGTCGTTTATAGATCAATAAACACCAAATTATCTCTAATTTTATGATCTAGGATTCTAAATGTGGTTTTGCTATCAGTTTCGACAGAAAGTAGAACACGTGTTTTCGAATGACATAATTTTACACACACGTCAAATGGCGTTCTGTTAGGTTATTCTTTGACGTCAAACAAGCAAATAATGGCGGAGAGTGAAACTGTTGTTCAAAAAGAACAGGATGTTAAACATAACCAATTTGATCCAGTATTAAAGCAAATATAAACATATTTTTGACAGAATCTGTCGATCAAAGAGATGCTGGGTGAGTCGCATTATAATCATTCCTTCTGTATCTGTTTGTGCTGCAATCGACCACATACAGATCAGAAAGAACTTCTTCTTTCACAGAGTGATTAAGACCTGAAACTGTTTGCCTGAAGAAGTGAAGAGGTCATTCTGTCATCCTCAATACAGTGAAACCTGTTTATAACGGTCACCTTTAGGATCCGAATAAAAATGACCTTTATAGACAGGTGGTCTTTCTGTCCAGGTTGATTTCTATAGAAAGTGTCATTTTGTGGTTATGAAGAGTGGCCTTTATACACAGGCAGCTGCTCTATAGAGGTGGCCGCTAATACAGGTTTAACTGTATCCTCATTCAAACGTCGCTTAAGAGAGCACTACTTATGCTAGTGCTCATGTACATTATTTTATCTCGATGTAAAGTAATTACCTGTATCAATTAATTTGTATCACTCCCGTCTACGGTCTAGTGTAAGTGCAGATTGAGTTCTGCCTTCTAGATTTGTATTCTTATCATTTACGATGAGTGAAGATGCATGTGGCAGTGATTCCAAATTACGTCATCGTGTCAATTTCTACGGACAAACAAGATGCCTTTGGCCTTCAATCTTAATTGCCCTGTTCATCTTCTAGTGAAATGTAATTTCCAACTGGGGAGGGAATGCAAGCTCTTGAGGGCAAAGACGTTTTTGTCTGTAGAAATTGACAAGATGACGTAATTTGGAGTGGTCTCCAAACGCAAGTAGGCTCCAAAAATAGGTGGTCTCCAAACACAGGTGTTTGTTAAAACATATTTGACCGCATCATTACAGGCAACCAACAAGAACTACAAAATAACTGATTTCAATTTTAAAGGTTAAGTTACAATAAAATCTGCTCAAATTTAAGAGCTTGCATTACACATGTAATCTCAAAAGTATCAGCGGGAAGATGCCAGATTTTAGAAATCTTTTTACACTTCCAGGACAATAACAGCTAGGTTGATACAGCCCATAGCAACTGTTGCCATCAGCCATTAAACAGATGTCAAAATATCTTCTGTCTGGTCGTGTGTTAATAAATTCGTAGTTGAATGCCGCTTTGATATTCAACAGTCACACCGTGAAGACTGCCGATCGCGGTTGCATGCCATTGCGTCCTGCGTCTGTGGTACCTGAACAACAACAACAACAACAATAAATGAATGTAATGAAGAGTAAAGTTGTTCTATAACCCATCGCACAATAGAGAATACAAATAAACCTGTGTTAAGCGACCAACCAACGGACAATTGAAAAATGGTCACTTGACAGAGGTGGTCGCTTAAGAAAGGTAATTTGTGTTTCTGAACTTGCAAGAGTATGGCTAGGTGTGTTAACCCTTGTCCTGCTATTGACGTGTATACTGTTACACGTTTTCGAAACAAGTCAAAAGTAGCAACATATAACCAATCAGATAGTTAGTCCCTGGCAATCAACCAATCAGCAATCGATAAAGCACCTTCCAGTCTCCATTTAACTAGTTTTATGAGCAGGACAAGGGTTAAGTCATCACGTATCGTGGATGGTTGATATGCCATTAAATTATCCTTCTGTGTCTCATGTACAGCTACAACATTGCTTGCTCAATACACAAATCGTCAAAAAAGTCGGGGGGAGTTTGCCACACTACAGCTAAAATCTAGATTCGGCAAGCTCCTACCCTGTCAGATCGCAGCAAGAACATTCAATGGCATTCTTAGAAATCACGCCACAATGGCTGCCTGCACAGACAGGGTCCACTTTAAAATGCAGCTGAAAGAGATTGATCTTGGAGAGTTGACTTTTAATTGATGCAAGGAAGGACTGTGTTTTTTTAACTGTATCCAGGAAGTAATAATTATGAGTATTAACATTTTAGTATCAAACACCTATGACCATTTTTATAGCAAAATCTCTTAATGTCTAGTACATTTATATATTTATCTTTTATAATAGTTTCATGTCCTCGCCATTCTGTAAAACGTGCCATAATGGCAACTACATTACTGTATACAGTTCCCGTAGTAGAATGCGAGCTTAAAATGATGATGATGATGATGATGATGACAAACGTATATGTTGTCTAGCACAGCCTTATTTATGGACTACCCTGTCTGGTAATAAAATGCAACTATCACATGAGGACGATTATCAATCAGTGAAACCTGTCTATAATGGTCACTTTTGGGACCTGAGGAAAATGACCTATATAGACAGGTGGCCTTTTTGTACAGGTTGATTTCTATAGAAAGCAGGGCTGTAAATACTCACTAAAAGTAACACGTTACTCGTACTTATTAATTTTCTAGTAATTTTGACTGGTAATTAATTACTTTTCTTAAAAAGTAGTAGATTGGTAATTAATTACTTTTTTTAACGCACTACTTTTTCAAAACAGCTAATTACAAATTACTATTGTATATTATTTTGCTGCTTTAGACCTGCTTTAGTCATGGCGATTCCACGGCAACTAGATCAGATCAGGCGTCTTCGTTGTCAGATTTCTCTCCTTGAATTTCTTTTGGCTTTGTGAGCTGCAATTTGAATGCTGAAGCTCTATTGAATGTCGTTGACCTCGACTTACAAGCCGAACCGCAATGAGGATAGCTCATTGCAGAAAGACTTTATATCTAACCGGCCTTCATCCTTGCTCTCCCAGGATTACTTGGACAAGATTAAATTTCTTAGTGAATAATTAAATGTGGTTATATGAAATCTAAGCGAAGTTAAACTCACACCATTTGTGCGGCAGCATCTGAGATAGGGAGCCCGGGCCCTAGTCTCAGAGATCACTGGTAACTAGAGTCGCACGTCAGAAAGCAAAACTCGGGAACAGAATTTTGGCTTCAAAAAGCAGTTAGAGACTGCCAGTCTAGCAACAATTTGCAATTGTGATTATTGTAAAGACCCATTTAGTTGCGACTTTTTTTAAAAGAAAAAGTTATTAGTAATTTGATTAAAAATTACTTTTCTTTTCCAGTAATTTTTAGCTAGTAATTAATTACTTTTTATTTCAAGTAATTTACACCAGGAATTAATTACTTTCCAATCCAAGTAATTTTGGTAGTAATTAAATTACTGATGTACAAGTAATTTTACAGCCCTGATAGAAAGTGTCATTTTGGGGCTATGAAGAGTGGCCTTTATACACAGGTGGCTGCTCTATAGAGGTGGCCGCCAATACAGGTTTGACTGTATGTGGTTTGCCCTTCAAAAGTTACGACTTTGCGTGTTTTGTCACGGTAATGTTGTTGCTGCCGGTATAGCGACAGAACTCATAAAACAACAGTAGAATATATTCAATTGGTTGAAATACAAATTAGAAGTTGATACTTACGACAATCGCGAATGTAATCATTTGATGCAAGCTTCCTGCTTCGCGCTGGGCTTGGCATTGTTGCGATTTTTGAGTTCAGTGATGTTGAACGTGTGTGGTTATCCTTCACAGCGGAACCAGTTCTCTTCCGAGCTGGATTTCGAGTCGCTTGCCTTGTAGACAATGAGTCCATTGATTTTTCTCTTCTGCCTACCATCGTCAAACGGTCTGCTGGTTTTGTTCTGTTTGCACTATAAGTGGCTGTTCGTCGTCTGTTAGTATCGTGTGCACCATTGCATAACTCCATTGTCTTTGATTTGAAAAACAAAGGTCGAGGAATTCCCGATAATTGGTGACCTCCTTTGCTGATCGGCACTGGGATGCTAGATGGTTTGTTTTGATCTTGTCGCTGGTTAGACTGTGGCTGATATGGTGACATCTCAGTTTGTAAACCTGGTAGAGAACAACAAAGCAACTTTTAAAAACAAGAAGTTTCCAAAGGTGACATCACATTTTACACAACTGTCGACGTATCTAAAATGCCATCATTGGACCGACGAATAAAACTGAACACAACAACTTCACCGAAGCAAGTCTAACATTTCTGGCATTAGCCAATTGTATTTCAAACTAATAAATCATACGTATAGAAAACAATTATAGCAATCCAAAGATTTGTTGACTAGCAACGGTCGCAGCTTACATTGACTGAATTACTGGGCATGATGACACATAAAACAGGTGAGATAATTACGTAAGCATAACGGTGATCAAATTACGGCATAATTATTCAATTCTAAGTATTCATATAACGCGACTGTTCGATATAACAGGAATCAATACAGTTTACATTATTTCTTTATTTCGAGCGGAACAATCATCAATCAGCAATGTTCCATTTCAGCTTTAAGTAAAAGTCTCTAAAGATTTCCAAGACATAGCAGCCACTCTTGGGGACATTTTATAGGGCCCTGTGTAAGCTCACTCATTGCGATGCAATAGCTTTAATGTTATCATTTTGATCCCTATTAGTACCTGATTTGGACTGACCAGGTGCACGCGGGGAGTGCTTTGTGTTGTCAATGTTATTTTGGGTTTGAGTTCCCTTTCGCGGTGTAATGGGTGACCTTGTGGCCCACGTTTTTGACCGAAGCCTTGGCGACGAAGCACCAGGAGTGCTGTTCTGTGCATCAGCATGATTCTGAATCCAATGCTGCGTGTTGGATGAGTGACCATTCTGCTGTTCGTGGCGCTTTATTCCCTTCCCTGTTGCCATGGTGCTTCTTCGAGCGCGGGGAGAACTCATAACATTAGAGGAACGTCTGCCTTGGGCAGGTGCAACCTCGTTGCCACGCAAATGACCTCTACCATTGCTGCAGCAGTCACCCTGTAAAGCAATCAAAATGACGCACAATCAGCTGGGAGTTGACATCAACAAACAAACTGCAAGAAAATTTTCAATTTGTGTGGTAATTGCTCCAAAACTCTCCAAAACCTTTTGGGAAGCACATAAAGATGGTTTTGATCTTAAAATTGAATTGAACACTGAAAACCTCATTTAACCCCTGTCCTGCTCGTAAAACTATTTAAATGAAGACTTGAAGTCGCTTCACCAATTTAACACCTGTCCTGCTCGTAAAACTATTTAAATGAAGACTTGAAGTCGCTTCACCAATTGCTGATTGGTTGCTTGCTAAGGACTAAGTATCTGATTGGCTATGTGTTGCTACTTCTGACTTGTTTCCAAAACGTGTATACACGTCAATAGCAGGACAAGGGTTAACTTTAAACTTAAACTTAAGAATGTTACAATGACACCTGTCTATAACGGTCACATTTGAGACCAGAGAATAGTGACCTTTATAGACAGGTGGTACTTCTGTCCAGGTTTATTTTTATAGAAAGTATCATTATATATGTTAAGAAGAGTAACCTTTATACACAGGTGGCTGCTCTAGAGGTGATCGCTTAACAGGTTTGACTGTAGTTATATTGAAAAATGTAATCGAAAAAGCTCCTTTTGTGCTAAGTAACTAATTAATCGTAAAGTTACTACAAAAAACTCAAGCGCAAACTTACGAATGAGCCAGAGGAATGGGTCTCGGCAGAGCCCGAGCTCTCTGTGCTACAGATGCTTTCGTCGTCCCATGTATGATCGCTGCCGTTCTTCTTGTTCCTCAAAGGACTTTCTTCAGCGTTGAATTTCTGTCCGCATTTACCGCTGTCGTCAATTTGTCCTGGTAAAGAAAAAAATGTCCATTACGGTATGATGGAAGCCATAAGTGACTGTAATTTCTCATAGAAAGGAACCCAGACAGGAACTCCAATTAAATTCTAGGTACCAAATATCACAGCATATGAGCATTAGTGCATTACATGTGCTACATCCACCGATCTGAAGGGAAAAACTGACGGTCCGCTTATCATGCACGGTAATGTAACGTAGAGCATACTGTGGCGGTCGTCTCATCAAGCATTTACTTCAGAGCTCAGACCGCCAATAAGCGTCCTTGATCCGTCGCTATAAATGTCTTGTATTTCGTAATGTCATATAGAGCCTTCGGACGAGCTGGCTACCCTCGGTCGTATCTGCCACAATCATATATCCTAAATCATCATCTACTTGCTTCTGTTCTTGCATCAATGCCACAACCTCCACACTTTACAATACTACAGTGAAACCTGTCTATACCGGTCACCTCTGGGACCTAAGAAAAATGACCTTTATAGACAGGTTGCCTTTCTGTCCAGGTTATCTTAGAACTACAGTCAACTCCGCCAATAACGGTGCGCTGGGGACTGTCCACATTTAGCCGTTATTGGCGAAATCCGGTATAGACAAACAATGTAAATGACGTAATCCTTTGTTTTATTGTAATATATAGCAGCAGAAATCAGGAAACACATTACAGATAATTATTGCGCAATTGTTAGTTACAACTGAAATACTACGAAATGGTTGTCTGTCGGAGAGATGAAGGAGCCACGGACACAATTTCGCGCTGTAATGCCATCAGCTTCATTCTGCTGCTTTCTGCAACAGAAGCATGACTGTCCATGTACAAGGAGATGACAGAATATGCGTTCATGACCTCGAAGCTGAACCAATATCATGCAAACTGATGTGGAGGGACTCAAAAACCAATAATTGCGAATTAGTTGTCGTCCGGGGTCAGAATAAAAAACCGAAATAGACGAAAACCGTTATTGGCGACATCGTTATTGGCGGGTATATTTAGCAAAGGCAGACCGTAACAATCATTGGGACTTCAAATATTCACCGCTATTGGCGAAATTCCGGTAATGACGGAACCGTTATTGGCGGAGTTGACTGTATTGAAAGTGTCATTTTGGGGTTAAGAAGAGTGGCATTTATACACAGGTGGGTGCTTTATAGAGGTAGCCGCTAATACAGGTTTGACTGTACATATCATTTCTATTGAATAACGTAATTGGTATTTGGTAGAAGGGAGGAATGTGGCACGTTTACCAGCAACAACAGAAGCACCTCACATCAGCCAAGCACCAAGACCAAAACATTTACAATATAGCAAAAACCAAGTAAGGGAAATAAGTTGAATAAAGTTTAATGAATATTAAACACACAAAGAGCTTTCTACAGAAAAATTTATTACACTACAGTGAAACCTGTTTGTAACGGTCACCTTTAGGACCTCAGGAAATGATCTTTATAGACAGGGGCTTTTCTGTCCATTAGTTGGTCGGTTTTTATTCTAAATTTAAAACTTATTATCCGACATGATCAACATTGGTTGGCTCATAATTAGCTGGGCTTCAGCATGAAATGAACCAAGACGGATATGATTCTTGTGACGAAATCCACAAAAAAATTAAATGCACAATAAAGCATTACATGAAGTACTGTAATATCACCTTGGTTAACCCTTGTCCTGCTATTGACAGGTATACACGTTTTGAAACAGGTCAAAAGTAGCAACACATAACCAATCAGATAGTTAGTCCTTAGCAAGCAACCAATGAGCAATTGATGAAGCGACTTCAAGTCTTCATTTAAATAGTTGTACCAGCAGGACAGGGGTCAAATGAGGTTTTCAGTGTTCATTTCAATTTTAAGATCAAAACCATCTTTATGTGCTTCCCAAAAGGTTTTGGAGAGTTTTGGAGAAATCACTACACAAATTGAAAATGTTCTTGCAGTCTGTTTGTTGATGTCAACTCCCAGCTGATTGTGCGTCATTTTGATTGCTTTACAGGGTGATTGCTGCAGCAATGGTAGAGGTCATTTGCGTGGCAACGAGGTTGCACCTGCCCAAGGCAGACGTTGCTCAAATGTTATGAGTTCTCCCCGCGCTCGAAGAAGCACCATGGCAACAGGGAAGGGAACAAAGCGTCACGAACAGCAGAATGGTCACTCATCCAACACGCAGCACTGGATTCAGAATCATGCTGATGCACAGAACAGCACTCCTGGTGCTTCGTCGCCAAGGCTTCGGTCAAAAACGTGGGCCACAAGGTCACCCATTACACCGCGAAAGGGAACTCAAACCCAAAATAACATTGACAACACAAAGCACTCCCCGCGTGCACCTGGTCAGTCCAAATCAGGTACTAATAGGGATCAAAATAATAACATTAAAGCTATTGCATCGCAATGAGTGAGCTTACACACGGCCCTAGAAAATGTTTCCAAGAGTGGCTGCTATTTCTCGGAAATCTTTAGAGACTTTTACTTAAAGCTGAAATGGAACATTGATGATTGATGATGGCATTTTAGATAGTTGTCTTCAAGTCTTCATTTAAATAGTTTTTCCAGCAGGACAGGGGTTAATATCAATTCAGTCTAAAAATCAAGTGTTGTGTGATGTCGTCCCCACAGCACAGCATCAGACAATGAGCCTTGTTTCTGTTCACTTATAATGCACAAATGAGGCTACGTTTGTAACCACTGTAATTATTCACCTTATTTGCACAATGTATTCTCGTTCTATTGTTGTCTAATTTGTATGCATTCATTCATTAACAATGCACTACATAAATACACAAGCCTTGTATATATAAACCGATGTCACTGGTTTGAATTCAAGTTTTCAAATGGGTTGGACACAGCGTCTCGTCTTTTTTTCCATCACACAACATCAAGCTCTGTCTCAATCAACTATTCATATCAGCTTAATATTACTACAGCTAAACCTGTCCATAATGGTCACCCATGGGACCTGAGAAAAATGACCTTATAGACAGGTGACCTTTCTGTCCAGGTTGACTTCTATAGAAAGTGTTACTTTTGGGTTACGAGAAGTGGCCTTTGTATACAGGTAGCTGCTCTATAGAGGTGGCCACTACTCCTAATACAGGTTTGACTGATACCGGTACTGGCTTATTATCACGTTTTGTGGCTTGAGAACCATAGTGATATTAACCAGGTTGCACACACTGTACCTGCAACTTGCACCCTGCAAGGGTCGTGCTTTTCAACGTAGTGCGTCAGTGTGTCCCAGCCGCCGCCAACCCGGACCATGACATGATTGCGCATGACCTACGCAACAACAACAACAAGACAATTATGACGTCATCAAAACACTGGCGAAATGGGGAGGCAAAGGCAAGATCATGTTAGGATAAAAATATTGGATTCAGCAGTTACCAGATCACAACCTATGAGAATATCTAAGATCATAGCATTGCAGTTGTCTACAACTGTCAAAACCTATTGTTTGTAAAACACCTAAATTTGGCCACTGGGAATAGTTTTCAACTTGGCACAGATGGTCTCTTAGCAGGGGCAGACATCAAAAGGACAGGGGGGGACTGTAACCCAATAATAGGGAATTCATGAATAATGAATGAATGAATGTAAATCTATTTAACGAGGGTAGCCCAATAAGCCAATGGCTTGTCTCCCTTGGGGCCCTCGACAATTAAAACCACAGATGACAACGAATATATGTGTTGGCTGGCCCAGGAGTCAAACCCGGTACGCCTGACTGGCAGCCACACGTACTAGCCTTTAGACCACATGGACAATGAACCCCTAGACGTTTTACAGCCTTGTTTTTTTTCTTGAGCACTTAATATTTTAGAAGAATGTGTCCACTCTTGTCTCTTAACCTTTATGATGCGGGCTGTCTGAGTATTTATGTCTCGTTGCAAGAGCTGGTTTTTAGGACCGGCCAGATTTCAAGTCAATTTTGTAGCAGAACAAATCCTTTACTGCCAAACTATATATAACTTGGCATAAAATTTATCATTATTTCCACTAGTGAAACTTAGTTCAATTTGAATTAAACTGTTTGAGATCAAGCTCCATCCACAATATTGAACCCTACTAAACTGGACACCATGAAACGGATACACCTCATCTGGTTCGATGATACTTCACTTACAAGTAGTTGTGAATAAGCACAATGACAGCTAGCTATGCAGTTGTCAAGGGAACCGGACAGTAATAGCTCGCGTGGTCAAAATCACCATGGGAAAGGAGGGAATTGAGCAAACTGAGTGCTGATCTTGGTGATCGCATATTCAGATGATGAGATATATTTTCACCCTCTGCGGGGTAACTCAAGTAACAGTGTTTAAAATCAAAGTATTATCTTAACCCTTGTCCTGCTCATAAAACTAGTTAAATGAAGACTTGAAGTCGCTTTATCGATTGCTGATTGGTTGATCGCTAGAGACTAACTATGTGATTGGTTATATGTTGCTACTTTTGAATTGTTTCGAAAACGTGTATACACGTCAATAGCAGGACAAGGGTTAAAATCTAAGGCTTTATAAATTACTAGCTGGTCCTCGCTGCTAATGCAGCTGCGTCCAGCGTCGTTGCTTCGCATTTGGGTGGATATTAATTAGTCCAATACATATCACAGTTCTCTGCTTGCTACGCAGCTTCAGCCAGCTTCGAATATTGCGCAATGTTTTGTTTCTCAGTTGAGCTACGGCTCCCAAGAGACTGAAACCGATCCTTTCCAACCATTCGAGAGAAACGGTTTGCAAAGGCAAGCACAGAAAATTCAAGGTGCCCATACCACAGCGATAATTTCGACAAATTAAGTCAAACTTGCAATCACATAGCTCGGTTTCAAGGTGACCTTTTCACAAACGGCTCCGTTAGATTCTGCACCAATTTGCATTGTTCAACTTTGACCTGGTCTGAGCGTTGGCGCTGTACCACTTGTCTCGAAAACCTGGCACAACCAGCGTTGTGTTGTTTCCCAAAAGTCGGGAATTTCGTACTTGCACATGAGTGACAGGTGCCCGGTTTTGAACATACATACATACATACATACATACATACATACAAACAGACAGACACTTGTGAAATATAGATATTAGATACAATATTACAGTGGAGCGTCGAACGACTCACAATCTTTTACAAAATTTATGTAGAATTGGACATTTGGACAGTTAATCAGATGATATATATATATAATTTGCTTGTTGACCACATTCGGAACATATGTATGAATCAGTTGGACGATGAACATCTTTGTTGGGGCAAATCAAGTGGTGAAATCCGTGGAATGATAATATTGAGATATTGATGAACATACAGATATATGGAATATAATTATTCCAGACCCAATATTAGAATATACATAGTCTATGCATAACTAAATAGCGACGTTAAATGGTTTAAGGATATAACAACTCATTTATTTACGACAATGTTTAACGATTGTTAAAAATTTTCAGTTCAATCACACAAGTCGACATTCCACACAGCTTGTGCGTGGCAATTGCTAACAAGCAAATTCAAATCTTGACAGGCAGCGATATTTCAAATTAACCCTTGTCCTGCTTACAAAATAGTTAAATGAAGACTTGAAATCGCTTTATAGATTGCTCATTGGCTGATTGCTAAGGACTAGCTTTCTGATTGATTATATGTTGCTACTTTTGACTTGCTTCAAAAACGTATATATACGTCAATAACAGGACAAGAGTTAAAGTACATGCATCCAGGGCCGTTTTAATCAGTAGGCACTCAAAGAACGTGCTTTAGGCTCTCAGTCTGGATAGGCCCTTCTGAATGCCAGTTCAAAAATTCAAATTTACAGCATGTTGAGATCTAGTACAGTACATAATCAACTGCAGAGTGCTACCGAGTTATTTTTTCCTATTTGCTGTTTGTGAGCAAAAGCAACATCTTCAATGTGCCAATGGGTGAACACTTTAACCCTTGTCCTGCTCATAAAACTAGTTACATGAAGACTTGAAGTCGATGTATCAATTGCTGATTGGTTGATCGCTAAGGAATAACTATGTGATTGGTTATATGTTGCTACTTTTGAATTGTTTCGAAAACGTGTATACAAGTCAATAGCAGGACAAGGGTTAACAATAGTAAATTTTGGGCTATTTAATCCATGAAAATTAGGCCCTCCTTGGGTAAAGTGCTTTAGGCCCTCTCAACACTCAAAACGGCACTGCATGCATACAAGGTTTTCAGACCTTCACGTTAGTCGCGGAATGGTTTGACAAAGCAATAGAATCTGCAGTACATGACCGATCATGCGTACATGTCATTTGATGGTCATGCATCAAGATTTGAACCAATTGCCACAATATTATATGTTGAATATTTTACTTCTTCGTCAAGTCAGTCTATCTGATTCTATTTATATATCACATATGATTTTTCTCTCGTAAATATTTTAAAGATTCATATCTTGAAACACGTCACCAGTTCGGAAAATTCGTTTCCAATAGCTTCACGGACACGGCACGACATGCGAATTACAGTCAGAAAATGGGAATAATTAATTACAATCAAATAGTAAATAGCAAGATAGATTTTCATTAGATAAAAGTTTTTTAAAGGTATAAATATTCGATGCTGATCGGGTTTTGAGGGAAAGAGAATTATAAGCATTGATGGCTCTAACTGCGAAGGAGGACTTGTGTCGCTGACTTTTGCACAGAGGATACTCTAGGCGCCCGTGTGGGGTAAGGTTGAATAACATGCTAGCGTCAATATCAACAAGACCATTAGTAATTTTGTAATAGTAAATTAAATCAGCATGCAGACGGCGTCGTTGAAGACTCTCAAGGGATAACAATTGCAGGCGAGAGGGATAATCTATATCTTTATCAGCGAGAATGGCTTTCGTGAAACGGCGTGCCGCGTTGCGTGGACTCAAGAAGACGAATTTCCAACAGTTATAATGTAGGTAGAGCTTTGCTACACGTCATGTATATGATAGATTGGCAAATATATGAATATCTTTAGTCGCTCTACGCAACACAACGAATCCCACTTTCAGTTTTCACAAAACTCAATTCCACCAGAAGTTTCAATCAAATTACACAAGGAGTAGTTCACAGAAATGCGTTTGTAAGTGACTTTCATCATCATCATCATTTATTCTGAAATCCGGTAAGCTAATTAAAGCTTTTTTTCACAGAACAGATCTTTTCAGAATTTTCACGACGTTAATCTTATCACTTACCCTCACAAATATCAGCGTCTTTTGCTTTCCCACTTTATATTTGCCATCTGCCAGCTTTTTAACGGGGAATTTCGCATGACAGGAACACTGGTCAACAACTTCTTTCACCTGAAAAGAGTCATAAAGTCGAACTTGTAAAGTGGCCACCTCTATAAAGCAGCCACCTGTGTATAAAGGCTACTCTCCATAACCCCAAAATGACACTTTCTATAGAAATCAATCTGGATAGAAAGGAAACCTGTCTATAAAGGTCACTTTCCTCGGGTCCCAAAGGTGACCATAATAGACAGGTTTCACTGTATTGTGAGTATTAGACCATCATGAATGGTCGGCTATATAAGACTCTATTGGAAATTCATAAAATTACGGGACCTGTGCTGTCAGTATGTACATATAGGAGGGAACTGTTGATATGGACTGTTTCATATCAGCAAATGTAGAATTGTGTCAGCTTTCTAGAGGTGATTTTTTTTAATCTGACGAGAGCACAATTTATTAAATAACCAAAATTGCATATCTCCTCGTTGCTAATGCACTTCCCGACAGCATTGATCACCAGTGGTGGAAGTAGCAAACTACTTTTCTTTGTAGCGAAGTAGCTTTTGACTACATTTTTCAAAAAGTAGTTGCTGCTGTAGCAAAGTACTTTTTAACTAAAGAAGTGTAGTTTTTAGCGAACTACTTTCTGATTTAGGACAATTATTTTAGCTACTTTTTCCACATACATTTGCATCTGGATTTTGCAAATTCCGAGACTATAGCAAACTGTTTCCTGAAAACTACTTGAAAGTTGAGGATAACACTGCCTGGTAGCACACTGACTATTATGATTGACTTAAAAGTAGCATGATATAGCGAGTGATTGAAGTGATTGAAGTCTTGTAGTGTTGTAGCGAACTACAAAAGTAAAGTAGTCAATCAACCGCTGTTGATCACATACAAACATAATTATTAGACGAATATTGGGTAAACCACATGTGTAAGATTAACAAATGGCATATTATTTTCTTGGTGACGCAACACCTTAAATCTGTGGCATATATTGTGCAATATTTGGGCACTGTCTGCAAGCCTTATCGTCACTTCAATTGTAGTGATAATAAAATTTTCTTTAAATTATAACATGCTTGACTCATATAAACACCAAGACCAAAATCTCTTGCAAATTACGAAAATCTAAGAAAAAAGGATACTTCAGACCCAGAACCACTTATCTGTTTCAATTTATCCTAAAGCTAATCAGCCTAGAAAACTTTAGGCTACTAACGACATTAAACTACAAATTAAAGATATGACAACTTCAGTTGGAGATCATCCACAAAATACGAGCATTTAATTTTGGAGGAATTGTTTTTGTTTTTAACGAATTGTCAGGCAAGTTGCATTTACATAT
Source organism: Calvadosia cruxmelitensis (assembly GCA_900245855.1). NCBI lineage: Eukaryota > Metazoa > Cnidaria > Staurozoa > Stauromedusae > Kishinouyeidae > Calvadosia > Calvadosia cruxmelitensis. Next base: position 10,165 of record OFHS01000130.1, on the reverse strand, counting down.
TTATGTTTCATAAATGCATCAATTTATCCTTTTATCTAAATATTAGATGTTATTATATATTATATCCTTCATGGAAAGTGTGAGGAATAGCTGAGGAGAGTTTGAGAGCTTTCCATAGAATTATCAGCAACGGATAAGATCAGAAATATTGGTTAATGTTTGGAGGAGAATTTCAATAAAGTATTGTAAACATTGGTATGCGAATATGCTCAAAGAGGGGAATTGTAAAGCATAATAACAGAAAAAGACAAAACTATCACTGTTTCGGTTACTGTTCTTCATCAATAGTATTATGAAATATTGCAGAACATCTGTGCTTTGGGCCGTCAACTGTTGTAAATCCAGTTTAAGTTGGTTTTGTATGTCTGCCACACAATGTGTTGGGTCCACGGTCGAGCGAATGCGAAGCCTGTTTTGTCAAACCATCACCGCAGTTTGGTTTCGATTACTTTCAACTCATAATAGCAGAGAATCTTTGACAGCACTTTTGATTGAGCTAATGAAGTATTTTACGAGAGCAATTCTTTGTCAGGGAATAACGATAACGAGAAGGCATTTACGGCATCGATGTTAACAGCTTGATAAGGTTGGAAGGTTTTCAAGCTGCAGCAAGTTTTTCGGATTATTTCAACGGATTATTGTCGGCTTTTCACAACTCCAGTCGAGACGAAATTTCACAAAACAAAAGCCAACAGTGCGAACATAAACACAGTTCTAGAACTTGCACGTGTCGTCTGTAGAAACTAGTTTCCGACATAATTATTTGTTCCGTAGAATGGACGTTTGAAGCCATAATGGAATGAGAGGGAAAGTAAACCAATTTCAACGTACGTGCTTGCGATTTAAAGCCAGGAAACCTTATATAAACATCTTTTTGATATGGATTAGGAAACACACCTTGCTCGTAACTTATAATTTCGTAACTGGATTGATTATAAATCAGCTGTGTGAACGTATTATGGCGACGGTTTGGAAATTCGCCGGAAAGCCACAACACGTCCAAGGGTCGAAAATAGTTTGAAAGGGCGAGAATAAATAGAAGCACTTGCAAACAAGTGAATTCATGAATATGTGTTAATAAAACAAAATCAATTGTTGAACAAGTTGTTGGATAATCATGGGTCAGCGAATTACACGCGCTAAAAGGATTTGAACGTACAAACTATTTACTAATTCTACTTACCAAGTCGTCGAGATTGTTGTCTTTTTCTAACACTAAAGTCTTTTCGATGTGTCCAGCAAGTTCCCGTTTTCTATCTAGTTCAAGTTCACGATCAATTTCCTCTTCTAGGATGACAATTTCGGGAGGTTTAACACCGAATTTATTGGCCTTTCTTGCCACATCCAATAAGGTTAATATAACACGCTTTTCGTTCTTGTGAAGCACGAGGTCTTCAGATTCAAATATGATTGCTTCGACAATGCCTAAAGCACGGCACCAGGCGATGAAATTAGCCACATTATCCCTCGCTACAAATGAACCAGACGTTGCTCCTCTTGTTGTAAAATGGACTCCTTTTTCTGGGATTTTAACAGCACAACGACGCGTTTTTCGCGAGTATGTCTCCGCTGCTGTTTGGATTATATTCGCTGCTTGGCACACGACAACTCCATTCTCAACGATGGCCATAAAATCCTTAGGATCGATGTTGGTTTTCATTAGACTTGAAAGCCACTCGGCTAAATCTTCCTTCATCGCCACGAGGAAAGCTTCCAGCATCATTTTTCGATCCTTTTTGGCGTTTCTTGCTCTTAATTTCACGATCCCGTTCTTAGACGGTTTCTCTACTTTGTTATCGCCAGCCATGTTGGTCGAGAAGATTCCTCTTTTTATGAAGGATCACGATGAGTTGTGTTTCTTTTCCAAAGAATTGCGAAGTAAAATGCCATTGAATTCTACCATATCACTCACCTGTGTGCTTTTGTCTTTAGTGTGAGCGAAGCGTGACAATCAACTGCTTGCCATTACAAGAAATGCGAGTCCCACCCCGTTGTGACATCATGAAACTTATTGACACACACTTGTGACATTTTAGTGCCTGCTAATTTTAGTTCCGTTCTTTTCGAGGAGGATCTTCCTTCTTCCACTGTCAGTTCACAACACCACATTCGGCATATAATCTCAATAATTAATGTTGTTCAGCCACAGAGCTAAACTCACAAAACATCGTTTAAAATCGAAACGAGGAAAACGTGTACTGTTGATAATCAAGATCGATTTACGAAAATTCCACTCTGTTCAGGGGAATTTCTAATCCTGGAGGAACTCGTTAGAGCTCACCGCTTTTGACGACAATGGGTTATCGTGTGTTTGTGATGGTTTACAAGGCAACCCAAACCAGCCATCACTAGTCGCGATCTCTTCAAATAAACAGCTGCCACAAACCGTGAAAGTCCTTACAATAGCCAGGCGAAACCACATGCCGACAAGTTTCGTCTTTCCTTCCTCTCTCCCGAAGTCAGAAGAAAGGATCTACAAAATGTCGAATTTAGCACCGAGGAGACTAACCAAACAATAAAAATATCAGTGAATAATTGTTTCAAAAATCTAGATTGTTTCACAAAAGATGTAATCTCATCCATGGTATTTTGATCAAATTCGAAGGAATGTGCTTCACAAATATCACCACACAGCGAGCTGGAAACGGAGAAAAGCCGGGTGACAAATTTCGTACGAAATTAAATATTACAATGACCAAGTAACTCATTGGTTCAGTAAATAATTACAAAATTTCCCCCTTGAAGACAAAAACAACTGAACAACAAGCAGCAAGCAAATCTTCCTGTTATTACCCAATTATTATTGTGGATTAATCGAAATATTGAGTTCCAGACGTAATAATTTGCACCTCTTTGCCAGACGCGAGAAGCCAGCACGACGGAGCACACAAACAACCACAGCCTTTGTACCAATTCAAAACAACACTATATTCATTTGAAAAAGGCCAAGGGTTAACAAATTATGCATGTACGCTTTAATTAAAACAATATTAGATAATAATGAAGTGCGGTGTGGAGGTCATTTCTGCTGTTGTAGACGCATTTCCTCTTGCATTTTAGCTATCATTTCTTGCATTCGTTTGAGCTGTAGAATCAAAACACATGTAATTAACGGCTTGACTCACACACCGACAAAAACAACAAACAACGATTGTGATTATAAACGAAGGAACAAAACCAACCTCAATTTCTTTTTCTTTCAGCATAGTGTCTTTATCCTTTGCGCCATCAATGCCATCTTGGGAAACACCACTACAGCAAGAACAGAGAATTACACAATCAATAAACCTGTGTATAACGACCACTACCTGTTCACAACGGCCACTGTAGTGGCTAAGGCGTGGTCAGTGTGCACTTGATATTGTGATGTTATAGTCAAGTGATCGTAAGAATATGTAGCCGTGTCATCCTGTATTCATCCTCTTTACTGTCTGTACTTTGTTGTGTCAACAACTCCTTCTGTCCTGTATTCTAGGCTGTGTATCACGGCATAGAGTTCGGGCACCAACGACCATATGTACTCCTTGGAACTCTGCCATCTTCTCCCTGCTGTGGGACCAGCAATGAATCTGTGAAATATATATGTTATGGAATGCGAAAGTCCCGATCCTCGCCTCTACTCTCTTACACCGCTACAAGAAGGTCTATAAAGTATAAATAATTCTCTATAGGCCTGTAGAAACCTGTCCAGCCCAGCAAGAGTGCCATTTTATTTTAGATAATCTCCACAGCACCACTCTCTAAACTGTTGCTTTAGAAACATAGAATATCAGAGCAAAAGGCCCCTTCTCCACTTACCTCTTTGCATTTCGTGGTAGCGAGGAACCAGGGTGAGGAGGTTTTGACAATTTCTGAGCACGATAATTCTCGTAATGGTAATCTTGCGTCACTTCTTTCAAATCTTGCATACATGTTCTAAGGAGATAAATTCCAATTCAACTAACAAGGTCACTCAGTGCAGGCTGACGGTCCAATCCACATCAATCAGAATTTGCTATAACAAAGACAGGCAATACAGTGAAACCTGTCTACAATGGTCACCTTCGGGACCTGGGGAAAAGGACCTTTATAGACAGGTGGCCACTCTGTCCAGGTTGATTCTATAGAAATTGTCATTTGGGGTTATAAAGAGTGGCCTTTATACACAGGTGGCTGCTCTACACAGGTGGTTGCTATTACAGGTTTGACTCTAAACGGTTTTCCAACATTTATAGCACTACTTACGTTAGCATTGTTCGAAGCTTTGAGAAGTCGCAATGCTTTGGGTTTTCAACTGAAGAAAAAAGCAGATAGGATATGCTGACAAGGTAAGAATAATGGAAACAACAATAGACCTTTTTCACGAGCTACCATTATGAGAAAAACCAGTGCATTGTGGGGCAAGTTGAGTGCCTGAAGCAGCGAAGAAACTGGGTTTCTGACCCATAATATTAACGAAAATCGTACTTGTAAACAAAGTGGCGCATTTTGAAGAAATCTGCATCAGTATCAAATCCAACTTTCTCCGTATTCCGAAGTCAGAGACATCAGCCTTCCCCAGAATGCGCTTGCTTTTTCCAAAATGGCAGCTTGTGAAAATGGTCTATTCAAATAATATTACAAAAGTCTGGAAACCTGAAAGCACACATCAAAAGCAAATATATTGAATATAATTCAACATTGTTGTGGCGGTGTAGCACAGCCTTGCTTGCACACTCCACCGTCTGAATATAAAATGCCTCTTTTGCGCGAGTAAGACTGTCAGAGATTCTCGTTGATTTGATAAAGACGTATACATGAATCTGTCTCTTCTCTGAGCGTTTGAACAATTGTGATTCAAGTAAATCAGAAGTATAATAATGTTGCATCATGCTAATCCCACTTTCGTGACGTAACCTTGCTATCGTGTTATCTGTAGCTTATGTTAGTGCCAGAAAGCAAGTCTCGTGCCAAGACACATCCGGGTTGAGTCATAATTGTAAGCACAGCTTTTTCCATTCTGTCGTTTATAGTTGTTTATAATCCGATGGGCAATTCGATACTTCACGTTTACTTCTTTAGTTACTGCATTCTAATTCGTTTTGTATATTCTTTTAAGTTTTCACGGTTTGTACTGTGGCTGATGCGTCATCAGTATGAACTCATTGTATAGTCATGCAATTGCAAACTATGCAGCCGTGTCATCTTGCAACCAATATTTTCCATCTGTACTTTGCCGTGTCAATAACTCAGTCTGTTCTGTATCCTATGCTGTGTCTCACGACATAGAGCTCTGGCACCAATGACCATATGTACTCCCGGAAACTCTGCCATCTCTCCCTGTTGTAGGACCACCAGCATGTGTATAAAATATATATGGAATGCGAAAGCCTTTATCTTCGTCTCCTACATTTGCGATTAATGAAACATCCTCACATGCTGTCTGTCCGATCAAAGAGATTCAGGATTGTAGGCCATTTCGTGAGAGCTGAGCCCTACGTAGGCTCGCCAGCAGCTTCACCAAATCATCACCTGGAAACGTACCGACATGCGCCGCCAAGGACACAGCAGGGTAGTATTGTACGGTGATGTATTGAATGTTGATTTGTTTTCTTTGGTGTTACTTTGTAAGCCGTGTCTGACCGTGATTTATGGCGTAGTTAATGTAGTAAGTGCATTAAGAGGAAGAGGGACGGCCTCTTCATATAGAGGACCGTCTATTAAAGTTAAATGCCATCTGTTCACTTGAAGTCATTTGGTCGTGACATATATTGTAGTGCTATTACCTTCTACTGTTCCCCATGGGTAAGAACGACAGCGCACTTTCTTGCCATTGACTTCTAGCAATGTGTTGCTCCCAACGACTGCATATGGCATTGACTCCTACAAAGAGTAACATCGAAACAGCAAAATATTATCAACTCCTCAACTATCGAAACATTTCTCCATATAATCAATTAATTGTAGCAAAACCCATCTACTCAATAAACCACTAGCAACAGAAGCACAACAACTCGCAATCATGCCTTGAAATTGTTATATTGTGTTATACCAGGTAATAACACAGTGAAACACTCTTTCTGCTACAGAGTCGTTGAAAGGTGGAACTATTTGCCTGAAACAGTTGTACTTGCCAAATCATTGCATTTATTCAAACATAGATGAAACTCGGTAGATTTGTCAAAATTTTGTAAATTAAACGTTGTTAATTAATTATCCAGCTGTACGTAAGGTAAGCCAAAGTTAATTTCTATTCTGTATCTGCCTGTCATGGTATTTATCATGGTACTTATATATTAAATATTATTATTATTATTATTATTTATTATTATTATTATTATTATTATTTATTATTTTGGTATTTATATATTAAATTAAAACCAAACATACATACAAACAAATAGATCGACGTTTGGTGAAATGTAAATTTAAGCCTGGTTTCTACTTAAATCGGGAGCACCTGCCGATTTTCGTAGGCTCCTTGCGTGCGGTGAAATGGAAACCACACATCGGGAGATCAGGAGTGAATTGGAAGGTGCCGGTGATTTTTCATCATGTTGAATTTTCGGGAGCAATCGGAAGCGCACCGGCAGTGCAATGCGTTGCGCCGTTCCCAATTCAAATGGAAACCAGGTTTTATCAAGACTTACTTATCACATTTACTAAGTGATATCGAAACGTCAGGTGGCTGCTAAATCTATAGAAGCCATCACATCTCTAAATAACCCATCAAGCGTCAGACAGAACAATCTTCTGATCAGCAAATATAAAAAAAAGCAAAATATAAAGTGAACACAAATATCCTGGCAGACAAAACGTTTTACAGAAATCTATCAATTCTAAACATGGTCAATAGATAGCCTATAGAGTCGCTTTTCTAAAGAAACAATTCAATCCAACAAGGTTGCAGATAAAACGCTTTTTGAATTATATAAGTTCTAAACACGGTCTACAGACAGTCTATACAGTCACTTTCTAAAAAAAAATAATTCAACAAGGTTTTAATTATCTATAAAGATTCTATAGATTTGTAAAGGCAGGCACTAACCCGTAGCTCTTTCATGTGTGCTTGAAACTCTTCGTCTTCTTCGTCGTCACAACCGGGTAAGTCGTAAATGTGAATACCATTTTCTTTGAGTTCATTCAGCACCTTTAGTTGACAAGGAAATTGAAGAGGGTTTGAAAAGGATAAAGAACAGCACAGGATAAAAACTAAATAAATATTCAACACGCTCACTCACCCTGCTTTTTAATATATTCAATTCCCCTTTTGTCAACATGTCTGCTTTTCCGATGACGGGGACTATGCTGACCTTTTCGTGAACTTCTTTGAGAAATGTCAGGTCGATTGGTCGCAGTCTATAAAAACAAAGAAACAAGTGAAATTACTGTAATCAAGGATTCAGGATCCAATAGTTACGTTCATCGCATGGAAGTTGGAAATGTGACAACGACAGGGAATGAAATCTACACTTTAGTATTATTCGATATCGGAATTCCCAATCCAATCCGATATCGGTATCATCTGACTTTGTCCTATTCTATATGTAAAGCAGGTAAAACAGATTTGACATGATCAGATATAGTTATTTTTATCTGCCCCGTAGAAAAGCTTAAAGTCTATAATGGTCACCATTGGGACCTGAGAAAATGACCTTTATAGACAGGTGATCTTTCTGTCCGGGTTGATTTCTATAAAAAGTATCAGTTTGGGTTATGATGAGTAGCCTTTATACACAGGTGGCTGCTCTATCTGCTCTATAGAGAAGGCCGCTAATACAGGTTTGACTGTAGTGGCCATGTGCTTATGACTAGAGCTGGACCGATGGTAATTTTCAACAATCGATGCATCTGCTCCCATTGGCGATATAATTTTACTGTGATCTCAACGTGTCATTGTAAAGCTGAATAATAATTACAATACAGATACAGTAGAGATCTACGCTCCAATTTTGTTCAAGAAACTAAAAGGATTAGCGACAGCTGGCTTGAGCGATAACTTCAGATTGGAAAAAATCATCGGATTGGGAAGTTCTCATAACGAACAGCACATGGCTAGCCTAACCTACATTGAATACGCTGAACTCATAGCAGATACATACCCATGGCCAGAAGGACTGATGAAGTAAAAGCAACAGTGGATACGTCCATCACAAATGTTGCGCCGATTCAGACCAGATTCGTCACGTAAATAATTCTCAAATTGATCATTGATATATTGCACAATGGGTGTGAGACTGAAATAGAAATCATAAATTGATGTAAATCAAAACATCGTAATTGAAAACCATTGATACGGTTGGGTAACGCGATTGACGCAACCCAAAGACAATGGACGAGGTACGCGATTGCAGTCCGATGGTCGAAAGTGATTGGCATTTTATTAAATTTCCATCTAAGCGTCCTGACTGTATTGGACTTACTTTTCAGTGCAGTTAATGCTGTCTCCGAACCCTGGCGTATCAACAACCGTCAGCCGTAACCGAACACCTCGTTCTTCAATTTCCACCGTCGATGTTTCTATGGCAACAGTCTTATTCACACAATCTGAAAGGACAAATGAATACATGAGGATGGACTGTCGATTAATAGGAAAGGTAAAACAAAATGAACAACAATAAAATCACCAGGAGCAATGTTATTCATTCTGCAAAAATGATGTCATGGACTGTGCCGTCTACGGAAATGCATGCCTTGATTGTTATAGGGGATTTGAGAAGGGGTAGACACGCACAGAAATGGCTGGCTGACTGCTAAGCCGATGGACCATGCAAGGCTGCTACTTGGGTTCTAAGCAGCAACGGAATAAAAAGTGTTCTTTGCAAGAAATTCCCGCGAAAACGACAGATTCACAGCTTGACCAAGAAATGATTGAAAACAAACGAGGTCTTGTTGTTGTTGTAGCCCATCTGTTTAAATGTCAATAGTCAAATAGTTGGGTTGTGCACCAGTGCACTAGATGCCACCTCTTCAGGCTTGTGCCATGGAACGAGCGGTGTCAAGGTCAGTCAGCCCTCCGGTAGGCGAACAGATGCGCGACTTCGTGCAGACTGGCATTGCACATTAAGCATTTGGGTCTTGATTCAATTCTCTCATCATCATCATCATCATCATCATCAGCGGCGCACGCCCAGGGCGCTTGTCCGGCCACCATTCTTGCTACTGCGCAAATGATTACAATCGATTCAAATGATTACAATTCTCTCGCTGTCTGTAAGTTGGAAACCATCACTACTTGTTCCCGATATTATCCAGAACAGCAGCATCATGATCTTAATTGTCAGGCACTTGTAACTGCTATAAACCTTCGCTGATGTTTTCAGGTCAAAATGTAATTGTAATACAGTCTAACCCGGTTATTATCCCGTTTCTAATACAGCTACAATGTAGTAGGGCTCTCAATTGACGGGAAGTGATCCTCCCGGGACCCGGAATAGTAATCCCGGGACCCGTTCGAGTCCCGGAATTTATGCAGATTTCTATGAATTTGTGAAAAATCGTGAAACAAAGAAAATAACTCCCGCACACATCCGATTACCGTAAAGTCGTATTCGCAAGTATTCGCAACTCAACAGGGCAAAACAATCAACAAGATAAATCACTTAACTATTACACAAAGCATAACACAACTTCATTTATTTCTGTAACGAACATCACGACTACCGTCACTACACATCGATGTTAACATTGTTCTTCGCTAGCTTTTCCCAGCTTGCCAAGAATACAAGTTGATTAACTTTGTCTGGACGCAGACAGCTCCGTTTTGCACTAACGATGTTGCCGGCCGTGGAGAAAACTCTCTCCGATGAAGCTGAGCTGGCTGGGACTGCAAGAAATTTTCTTGCTACCAAGGACAAGTGTGGTGTCTGCAACTTGTGCTGCTTCCACCACTTCAAAGCAGCGCCCTTGGTAGAATCAGAATCCCCGCTGTGAGTTGC